>JAAAKG020144629.1:0-33103 GCA_010014905.2 Druon quercuslanigerum
GACACCGAGCGGGAAGCAAGACGCGCCGAGGAAGAGGCCCGTCGGAAAGAACAGCGGGCGCGAGAGGCTGCCGAACGTCGTGTCGCTGACCGCCGGGCTCGGGAAGAGGCCCGGATAGCTACCAACCGGCAGCGAGACGAGGAAGCGCGGGCCGCCGCCGCCCGGCAACAGGCAGAGGAAGCGGAGTGGCCCCGACGAGTAGTCGCCGCCGAGGAAAGACGAGCGAGGGACGAACGACAGCGGGCCTCCATCTCCGCCCGGACAACACCATCCAGCACCGCGAGCGTCTCAGCACCAGAACCTCCACGCGCACGGGACGCGTACGACCCGAACTCACCCAGCCTCGAGGGTTATCGCCTGCTGGAAAAGAAGCGGGGACGAGCAGACACCAGCGACCCTCGTCGGCGAGGACCACCGAAGGACCGAGCGGTCCCCCTTGTCTTGAGGATTCCGGGCTTCAGCAAGGAAGGCCGCTACGCTTTCCCGCCGGCACGCTTCACCCGGCCAGAATTGACTCCACGTGGCCAACCTATCGTCGTGGACTGCCCAAGCTCGCCGCCGCTGCCCGACGCCCTCCGCGCGCCGCCGAGCGCGCCGCTACCACCTGCGACCGAGATCGCCGCCGCCTGGTCGCCCGTTCCCGGACCGTCTCGGGAAGCCGCCGCCTCATCATCGTCACCCGGGACTCCGCTCGACGACCACGACATCTTACTGCTGGCCGCCGATGAAACTCCAGAGACGTTCTCCCCGTCGCTCACCGCACCTTCCCCTACGCGCGACCCACTTCCATGTAGACGCAACCTGCGGTTTTAGCTTGTAAAAATTTTGTTAATCTAAAAAAAAAAAAAAGGGTCATCGCCTTTCGGCGGTGGCCGACGGAAGGGGAAGAAAAACCCCGGAAACAAATTGGAATCGGCAGTTTTCACCGCCACCTACAGAACAAAACTGGGAAATTGAACCGGTAGTTCTCACTGCCACACACACACATAACCGTATGGACGGTTTGACGGCCTGGCGCCGCCTGATGCAACCGGGCGGGGCCCGACGGACTTATCTCCCGCCACCCACCAGCAGGCGGAGCGAGGGCTACAAGTCCATGGCACAACTGGACGCCTATCTTGCCACAAATAATCGGACACTCCCGGTACGGGCCACATCATTGCCCGCAGCATCAACCACCCCGCAGTAACCGGACGCACCACACAGCCGCGTGGCGCAACCGGCCGCACGCCGAACCCCCCCCGCACGCCGCCACCCGATCGCGTGGGGCAACCCATCTGCGTACCCATACGGATCACACCGGCCACTACCGACTCTTCCCCCCCCCCCCCCCATCCACGCACTGTTGCTACCCCTAGTCAAGGCTTAAGGCCGGGTAGTTTAACAGATTAACATTTTTTTGGTCACATAATTTATTTCCCTGTATTATCCCTAATTTCATGAAAAATCGCCGTATAGTATATCCTGTTTTTAAAGCATTTTATACTGTAACATCCGCAATATTCAAAATTATATTATTTAAATTTATAATTTTCTGGTTTTCTAGTTCCTATTGTAGCCACTTTTAGTGAAAATACAAGCTGGATTATCAACTGTTTCTCATTGTGAAAAATGGATCTGAGTATCACCAAGCAACAAATTAAGTGCAATTTTGTGCAATTGGTCGTAACGCAAACAGAATATTCATCCTGAAAAAGGGATCTTAGAAGAAATTTGCTCATATTACGTACGATCCCATTTTCTCTGTAAGAATTGTTTTTGTCAATTTTTAATGCAAATCAAATTGTAAATTCTAAAAAACGATATAATAGAGTTTATTAGCTTTATTTTAATATTTTAAAGCATCTATACAATTACTGATTCATAATTATGTTTATTTTATTTTTTTATTTTTATCAAAATTACTATTTTAGTAGTTATAGGCACCTTTTTAACAAACGGCTTCATTTATTACATAAATTATTTAACTACTTAAAAAATAATAGAAATTTTAAGTATCAAGTAAACGTAATCTTTCGATAAATTATTATTTTCGTTTCACAATTCCACTTATCTTATTATTATTTTGTTTTCACCATTAAATAAGAAAACTAAATGAATATATATATATATATATATATATATATAATAGTTTAAAACAGAGTTAAACAATTACGGCATGATCCTACTGAATGATAATCCTACCTTATTATTTGATTACCAGTATTAAAATGCATAAAATGATAACATTAAATTTTTTTATATAAATAATAATAAGTTTATTTTTTCGAGACAGAAAATTGATAAAAAATATGATCGTTTATAGGAGAATACAGTGATATATAATTTATCATTTTTAAAGGTTTTCATCTACATTCAAAAAGTTCTTTGCCAGCTAAAGCAATTATAAAATTCTGTTAGAACTCGAGTAATTACGTAAGCAGGTTACTTTTTATGAGAAGTAATAAAAAAGCTTTAATACTGCAAGAAGTTACTTGAAGGCGATGTCGATATAATTAAAATGATAAGGAAAGTTAAAACCGAGATCTGCAAGTTAAGGTTAAAAGATATAAACTTTTTATTGTAGAGTCCGTCAATCCTATATTAACTAATTTGTTATTTAATGGACCGGCTAATGAGGAAGGAAAGAGATAGAAAGTATGTTATTAAAAAATAAATAATGTTATTAATACATAGTTGGTTGGAATTCAGAATCTTTTAATTCAATAAAAGTTTTTCAAATAGAGAATGAACTAGAGTTTCGATTACAAAGGTTTAAACTTCAGAGTTGTTCATACGAACATTACTTCAAACGAACAAAGAGTAACAAGAATAAATAGGAGAATTGAAAATAACTAAAAGAGTGAGTAAATTTTTCGAATTTTTCCTCTACTTTGAAGTACAAATGTTTGTATCATGTTGCAAAGGAACGTTTTTACAATATTCTCAGTACGTGATACTCGCTTGATCACTGAAATAATTGAAGCTAAGCTTTTAATCAAGCAGGAGAAATCCACTGCGACTGGTAAACATCATGAATAATTAATAATAATAAACTTATAAGAGTTATTCAAAAATAAATCAAGGCTCTAATTTTAAATGTTTACAATGGAAGAATAGTCTTCAACTGCAAATGTCCAATATTGAAGAATTTTTAATAATAAATCGTTAAAATACAAGAATTGTAAATTGTAAATTTTCAAAATTTAACTGTTCGAAAAATCATTTGACAATACATACCTTCGAAATCTAGGTTTTGAAAATTGAATAATTTGCAAATCCATATTTCTAAAATTCAAAAATATGCAATTTGAACGCTTAACAGTTACCAATCATTGAATTTTCAATCTTGAAAATTGTAGAGTGTTCATGTTTAAAAGTTTAGAATTGAAATTTCTATAAATTTGATGATGTACGTATTTAATTTAATAATATTCATATTTATTGAAATCCCAGCAGTTTTTACACCAATTATAGGGGTTCTTCTAGCTTTAATATAAGATTAAAGTATATTATGTGTCTACATATCACTCTTTAAATGCACAGAGTCAGATTACAGTGCTTATTTTGCCGTTACTTTCTACTTCGTACAAATTTTATTGCAATTGCGTTAAATTTACTCATTGTAGAGATAAAACAATTAAATGATTCAGTATGAGTATTGCACAAATAATTAATCAACCTACACATATCCTGTGCTGGAGAGTTGTAAGCATTACTTTGGCCTTATCAGCTTTAATGCAGAAAATCTGTTGAGATCGTGTGTCAAACTGAGGCACTCGAAAATGAAGGCTACTGAGTAGAGATGGACAGTTAATGCATGTGATACAAATTTCGGTGACCATATTTTTGTTGCACACTCTAGTTTCGCAAGTGCAAGACTATTATGTAACGTTATTTTAACTTGTATCTTTTCTTAAAAATTCTTAGGAGTTCCTGAACAAATACTGAATCAGTTTTCTGGCTTGTCTGCTCATTATTACAATATGATCCTTAAAACTGAATTGCAAGTTAAAATTTATTTCTAGCTTGCTCGCGAATTCTACTCTAGTTAATTGGACGTTGTTGATTTCGTAATTAAAGTTTATTGGAGTCACAGTTCTAGAATACGTTACAACTGAACTTTTTCTACATTTTATTCATTAATATGATATACATTATTCATAAATATTGTCCAGATCATTCTGTACTTGCACGAAATCACCTATTTATCTTATTCTCGCGATTATATTTGTATCTTCGGTACACTGTTAGAAAAATATGTACTAAATTTGTAAATTTTCAATTACAAATTTCAATTGAAAATCCAATTTTATTTTTGGATAACTGGAAGAAGGTTGCATGTTTTATTATTAAGAATCAAAATATTCTGCTAAACTTATTTTGATTTTGTGTAAAATGAAATTATCTGAGTGATTGTATCAATAATAGCCTGTGTTTCACTTTATCAAAAGCCTTTAAAAAATTGAAATAGGCTACATTAACTTGCACCCACTCTTTAGCGCTTCCGAGGTATACTCTGTGAATTCACTCAAATTTGTAACTGCAGATCTTCTCGGCATGAAACCGTGCGGCGAAAGATTAAATTATGGTTTCGGATATAACATAATAGTATCAGCTATACAAAGGTCGAGCATTTTAGAAATGTTGTTTACAATTGAAATGGAACAATATTCTTTTAAGTCAGATCTATCGCTCCCTTAAAAACTAGACACACTTTGGCTTCTTTCCATTGTGTTTATTTGACAACCTTTCTATTGCTTCTTCTACTTGCGTATGCAGAATTTGGATACTGTTCCCTAAAATGTCCTTCTCTCCCATGTCATCTCATCATCGATTATATCTTCATCTTCGACATAAACGCTCTCAAAGTATTCTGCAAATGCTTCAACAAAATCTCCTCCTCTTCGCGCAATTTGGAGCCTACATACATCATGATTCCAGGATTCTTAGTTTCATTTTTTAACTTTAGAGCTATGTAATAAATCTTCTCAGGACCACTCTGTAGAGAGTTTTGTGCACGTGCTAAATAATTCTTATGATCAACTTTGACTATTTTTTTAATCGACTTTGCAAATTTATTGATTTATTATTATTATTGAGAGCCTTTATATATAAGCCGATTTGTTTATTTTAAATTGAATTCGTAATAGATTTTTAAATAGTTTTTCGATGCATTAGAAAACTGGATAGGGTAATGATTGACAGAGGGGTTATTCTTTAGAGTAGGAAAAGATTCACACATTTCCTTTACTATTACGTTCTAAAGATATTAGCACGTTGCTTTCAAATCATTAATCTTATAAAACTCGTTCCATTTAATTTTATATAAGTTTTAGTATATACACGAGTATTCTTCTTTTTCAAATCAAATCTGTTTTGACAATCTCTTAAACTTACAAAGAACATCCTTGGTCGCGCAGTTACAATCTATTATTAAAGTGGAATGGTGCTCATCCTCATTCACCGTAGTATCTGAAGCGGTTTTTGCTATGCACATAGTATTTGCAAAAACTAAGTCTAATCATCTATTGTTATTATTCAAGATTTTTTTGTATTGGGTTAAATACATAGATTCAGCAGGTTCGCATAGTTTACCCGCCCCAATATGTGAGAGAAAATCTTCTAAATAGTCACTGTAGTTTCTTATATTGAAATCTCCATCAATAATAACATAACCCTGATATAATAATCCTAACAAAGCCATTTCCTCTGTGAAATAATACAAATTCGTCGAACCTTAACAATGGAGGTAAATATAGAACAACTATTAATAAATAATAGAAGGTTTTTATATATTTTTGTAGCAAAACCACGTTTAATTGCGTCACGTAACAACTCCTTGTCAATATTCGGTTCAAAGATCCGCTTATCCGTTTAATATTTTCTTGGTGAAATCCTGATGTAGATTCTGAAGTTCCTATTTCTGCATTATTGTTCTGTCTGTAGTGCATCTGATTCTCTTTGAATCACCATTTTCTGGCTCTTCAAGACTATTGTTATAATGTTGTGTATGCTTCTGGCCTGTATCTCCGTATCTAAGATTAACTGTATTGACCATGGCGTGAGTTTGTTTCTTCTGCTATTTCTATCTTGAAGTTCGTGGATACAGGAATTGCAATTACTTGTAGCGTCCTAGACCATGGGTATTGTTTCGCTTGCCGTATTTTCTATTTGGTTAACTCGTTCCTCCAATACAGAAAATCTATCTTTCATATTTTTAATCCTCCCATCAGTGACATTGTAGTCTTTTCGATATTATCAATCCGATGTTTCACTTCCTCGAAGGCTTTGTCCAATGCCTGCCTTTGACTGTTTATTTTATCCTCTAATCTTTCCAATCTCTTTTAGAGCATTTCCTTTAGAGACGCAAACTCAGCAACCTCTATGTCGTCACATTTCGTCGAATTCGCAGGTGAATTCGCAAGAGCACCACAGCAAGAGAAAAGCGAACCATCTTTTATCTTTTTCATCCTCGATTCGCAATTTAAATGATGTGTAATTCGGCACCGAGAACACACGTACACCCCCCCCCCATATATATATATATATATATATATATATATATATATAATATATAATATATTAAATTTGACTCTTCACTTCCCGATGCAAAACGGACGATTTTTCTTTAGGATAATGTAATAAAAAAATGCGCATTGAATAAAGGGATAATTTGTTAAATAAAACATAATATGTATTATAAGTACAAGCTTAGCATAAGTTCAAGTACAAGAATTTGTTTTAACAAGTTTTATTGTCCATTTTTTACGTAAAAATGACCAAAATCGTCTCCGTTCTCAGCGTCAAACCATGTGCAAAACTGATGAAATGGTACCAACTCTCGATCGAAAAATCGTAATAGTAGAAACAATCGCGAACTTCGATTTCAGCATTCGGCAGAAATCGAAAACAATAAGCGCTCTAATACATCGCGCACGTTTTCCTATTTTGCCCTTGCCTATTCTGTCTTGAAAAACTTTTTTCAATATGACTTCCTCGATCACTACCGAAAATCGCAATAACTTGAAACAAAAGAAGGGCTATTAAGTATACAAAGGAATGATGCGGAAGCAAGTTTAATTAAATAAACAGTTGTATTACTTACGTGTAGTTGAAAATCAGTCAACATTATAACTGGGCATGAAAAGGATCCATGTGTCTCATAACTTGGAAAATAACAACAAAATGACAACAAATTATCACGAGAAATTTTGGGAACGATTAAAAAATAAGTTCCTACAATTTCCAGTTGATGGCATCACACCACAGAGAAGATATAAGCATTGTCCTGTTTTGCACCCGTCGTTATTTTTTTCACGCTTAGCCATTATATTCTGATAGATAAGAATATCTCCAGGTTTTACATAAAGTCTAACCAAGAACAATTTAGCATCTTGGGCTAAGAAAACACACACACACACACATATATCTTTGGTGACAGTATCCAACCAACACACACGTGTATCACTGAACCATAAATTCACCGAATAAAAATAAATCCCTCATTATCAATGTACTAGACAATTCCTTTTCGACCTGTGATACGATTTTAAACTCTTTAATGCCAGGAACTTCACTAGCACGAACATACATCACCCAAACGTTAACACATTTTACCATTTTCCACGCTCTAACACGTTATACAATTTTTAAGATAGAAGCCCGAAAACCACGCGTTCTTCAATCCCACTAAAAGATAAGGTCCGCGTCCGTCCTTAATTAATTATCCAAATCACTAGACAGAGACTAAAAGGCCTCAAAGCACATCCCTCACAAACTCAATATCAATATATGCGAATATATCTCTAAAATGAAAGAGATTTTAGTTGTAACTCTCCAATGTTGTAGAACTTTGAATTGCATATCAATGTTCCAAGTTAAAGCGTTTTTTATTTTTAAATTTTCAATTAAAAATAAAGCAATGGAATTTCAGGCTGTACAATTTAAAATTCAACATTCTGTAATTTTAATGCTTTACATTCGAAATTTCTTTAATTTAAGAGATTTGAAATAAAAAAAACTTGTCCTTTTATTTTAAAAATCATCAAAATTAAATTTTTTGTATTTATCAATTAAACTATTCAAAGAAATGTTACATAATAAAATGTTGTCAAAGTATAAATCTTACCATTTTTTTAAACCTCTATAAATTTCGGCCTGAGAGAGATATATTTTTATTCTAATAGCGTTAAACGTCTTGATTCAAAATCTGCCGGAAAATTGCAAAAAGGCTTAAAATTACAAAAGTGGCACCGGTCTTCTGAAAAAATTAAAAATAGATTTTTTCAAAAAAATCCACCTTTAAATTTGTTTTTAATTTATTTTTGAACTTGTACTTTTTTGTTACAAACAAATATTCTACTTTTTGTTGGAAACAATGATAGGTATGAAAAAATGTTTACACGTCTAAAAAAGTTCCAGGAATTACGTCTCTTGATCTTTTGCGATATTTTTCATAGTTTTAATATTTTTCATTTTTAGGAAGAAAAAATTCTCCCGGCCTCAAAAATGGTTTATCCCGGATGATGCTGCTAAGATGCATCTTTTGTAATAGCAGATACGAAAAAAAATATTTAGAAAAATAAAAAACGTAGTGTTTTAAAGAAAATCGTTTTTTATATTGTCTCAAATATTATAATATTAAAATGTTATAAATATTATGCGTTATTAAAATGTAGGAGTTTTTAATTGTAAACCTTTAAATTTGAACTTAAGGAGGAACGTTTCAAATCAAATCATTTTCAATTATATGTCTGCGATATTAAAGGATCTTCAAACACGAAACGTGAAAATAGATCTATTTCAAAACGATGTTTGTATCAGTTTATTCTGTTCATATTCAAAATTAAACAATTTGGCGAAAATAAAATTGTAAATATCTGAACAATGGGGCAATGTCGAAAATTTAGAACATCAATAATACTGAATAATAGAATGTCTTTTATATAAGATCATATCTCATACATTATTCCAAATCAGCTTTTTTGTTAAAAAAATTAATTTGAACTTTATATTGATGAAAAATGTTTATTATAGTTATGTTACTCACGTTGATGATAATCATATTCTTTGAAGAATGAACTTTGAATTTTTAAATCACAATTTTTATAAATGAATTAAACAAACTTTTCAACATGGATGTCAAGTAATTTGCCACCTTCTACCTTAGTAATTAATATATTTCTTTCATTTGGTTTTAAAAGCATTTTTATTTGTTATTTGAACAAATATTCAAACAAATATTTAATAAAATTTCAAAGTAAAATATAAATTTTTTTGTTGATAATTGACAATTATTCTTACATCTATAATTGCGTCAAGAACGGTATGCATTAACTTTTGCAAATTTATAATTATCACAAAATATTGTGAAGACGCCAATAAGAACTATGACATGTTGTAAGAGACTATCATACTTACTACTATTATTACTACTATTTCCATTATTATTTTATTTACAAATAGTATCACTTCTACAATTATTGCATATTTACACTAATTACTTTTTATTATTATTATTATTACATCATTAAGCCGTTTCCCTTTCGGGGTAGGCGTGACTCACGTGGTGGGGAAGGGAGTCTGAGGAACGAGTTATATAATTTTCAGATTCATCTAGAATTCTCGCGTTATTAATTTAAATAACACGTTTATTCCGCAACACTACTCCGAGCCAGGTTGCTGATCAATCTCTCTAGCAATCACCCCACGTGAAGATCCTTACAAAGTTGTTATGTGAGGTTCCCTACTTGAATGCATAAGTATCCAAGGTCTTTTGTTTCAGACGTCATTCAGTCTCCTGGCCATACTTTTCTGTCCTAGCGTACTTCTCTAGTGTCTTTCACGTCCATGCATTTTTTCATGCAGGCTCTCGTGTTTCTATGGCTTCTTATGTCCCTTCTAACTCCCTTCTAACTAGGGTTTCATACACACATTCTAATAATCTTTCCGCGGTCTGTCTCTGGGCACGCTGCCATTTACTTTGCCTTGATATACTTCTTTCGTTAATCGTTCGTCTTTGATTCTTTCAACAGGCTCAAAACATTTTAACCGATTTCTTTCCCATGTGTGAGTTTTAAAAATGTTTCAAAGGTTAAAAATTTTTTTTAATTGTAGTACTCCAGATGTCAAGACTTCTAAAACATTTGGATAGATTTGAAATGGTTTCAAAATGTTTTAGAAGATTTGAAAAGATTTTTTTTAACTGTAGATTTGAAATAGTGAAATGATTTCAACGAATAAAAACGATTTTACAAAGAATTAAATCTTTATCAAATCTTTTCAAATCTTTCAATTTTTTTTAAAAACTTAGACATCTGGTGTACTTTTATTTAAAATTTTTTTTAAATCTTTAAAACCTTTTTAAAATCCCTTTCCGAAATCTGTGAAACCCTTAAAACCGTTTAAAAGCATTGTGAAATTGTTATGTGATATTAAAATTGAGTAGAAATATATATATGTTAAAAATTCTTTTCTTTTTGTTTTAAGATGTCCACTTCTACATTTTCATTTAGAATTCATTGTTTTTTAATGCAACCGTTTTTGGTTAAAGATTAATGTTTTTTGAAATTTGACCATTCCTTTTAAAATTTATATTTTTAGGTTGAAAATTTAACTATCTGATTAAAAGTTAAACTCTTTGGTTGTAATTGCAACTCTTTCATTAAAAAGACACATTTTCAACAAAACAGTGTACACTGAAAGTAAAAAAGTTTAATTTTCAGTTTAAAAAATTAACGAGTTTTCGATCAAAAAGTTACATTTTCATCAAAAAACATTAATTTCTAACAAAATAGTTAAACTTTTAAATAAGGTGATAAAGTTTTGCACGAAAAAAGATAAAACCTCGACGAAAAATGCAATAGTTCATATTATTGAACTAAAAAATAGTTTTTTTTAAAAAGATGAACAGCTTAATCAAATCAAAAAATGCATTTCAAGACAATTTTTAAATTTGAATTCGCGGAGATAAGTTTTTAACTAAAATAATTATTTGTTTGAAACATCGTCTTCTTTGATAGAAAAATAATCTTCTTGGTTGAAAGTTAATCTGCTTAGTTGAAAGTTCAATTATTTATTATCAAATTGATCTATTTTAGGAAAATTTAAAGCAATTTGTTAAAAATGTAATTTTTTGTTGTTGAACACTCATTTTTTTAAACAAAAAAGTGTAGTATCCTGTTTCCAATTCGTCTTTTTTGGTATAAAATTAAAGTTTTTGGTTGAAAACTGATATTTTTGATGGATAATTCAACTATCTTTTTAAAAAATATTAAAAATTTACCTGTTCATTCTTAGGATGAAAATTTTTATTTTTAGTTGAAAATTTACTTTTTTTATTTAAAAATTCGTCTTTTTTGGAGAAAATTAATTTTCTTTATTGAAAGCTTATCTTTTTTATAACGGATTCAAGTATTTACTTATTTCACTTTGGTTTTTAAAAATTAATTTCTTTGAGCGAAATTTGAATTATATCATTATTAACTGAAAATTAATCTCTTTTGTAGAGAATTAATTTTATTTGTCAAAAATTAATCTTTTTTTTATTATTTATAATATAGGCGTCCAAGTTCGAATTTTTCTGTCTTATATCGAAAAAAACGTCTTGATTACTTTACTATAAAAACAAAAGTTCATCGCAGATAAATTCTATAAAATAAAGTGTAGAACCTGCCTGATTTTAAGTGGATTCCATCTTAGTTTAATTATTTTTTAGAATATTCTTCTTTGATAAAAAATTAATTTAGTTGAAAATTCTATTATTTGTTCAAAAAATTGCCTTTTTTGTAGTAAATTAATCTTCGCGATTGAAAATTCATCTTGTTTGTTTAAAATTTGAAATTTTTGTTAAAAATTGATATTTTGCATTGAAACTTTATCTTTTTTAGTTGAAAATTGAATTATTTGTTTAAAAATTCATGTATTTTGTTGTAAGTTCGTGTTTTTTGTTAGAAATATAAATCTTTTTCGGTGAAAATTCATCTTTTTGATTGAGAATTTAACTGTTTTGTTGAAAGTTCCTTTTTAGTTGGTCAAAAACTAATTTTTCATTCATCAGGTGATAATAAAAGTTCCCTACACCTCTATAGTATGTATGTGTTGCTGGAGGTTTTTAAGATTGTATTTATTGTTAAGTATCGATTAAGTATTTGCTGCAGTTAATTAACTTTCCTAGTTAATTTAATCCCACAGTTCTTAAACCATATATTATTTAAAAACATATAAAACATTGGATGCTTATACATTTGATGCAGCTGTTTTGTGGTAAATGTAAAGTGCAAGGAGTTTAATGGCACTTTTCTGCTATTAAGTAAAGTTAGTGCATCATAAGTGTGTTTTTAGTGAGAAATTAATATTTAAGGTATTGTTTGCATTAAATATAAACATTAACATTAAGTAATATTCCTGTTTGCCTTTTTATTTAAATCCTGATTAAAATAGTTTCTGTTTTTCCCCAAAAATGTTACAAATTTGAATGCAATT
Source organism: Druon quercuslanigerum (assembly GCA_010014905.2). Taxonomy (NCBI): domain Eukaryota; kingdom Metazoa; phylum Arthropoda; class Insecta; order Hymenoptera; family Cynipidae; genus Druon; species Druon quercuslanigerum. The sequence goes on from JAAAKG020144629.1 coordinate 12,466, forward strand.
TTGGTGGAATTTGTATGGAAAATTTTACTAATTTTATTATAAACAACATGAATAGCTTCCCACTACGGTAATGGCTTCAACTGCAACACTTAGCAACACTGCTCCAACCTCATCTCCGATAAACACAGCGGAGAAAAGTCATCAGTGTAAAAGAGATAGAGAGTACTTTTCTTCCAAATTTTCCGCTCTCTGTCTTTTTCACTCGTATGACTTTTCTGCTTGCTGGTGACCAGTACGCAGGTGTGTAAATACACCATAATGCAGTATATTCCAATAAAAACGACGACTGGTATTTAGCATATAATAAAACGTACGAATATTTAAATAACGTTCACATGTTTCTTGTAGACTGCAAATAACATTCGAAGGGATTATCAAGAAAAATAAACTTCGATAGATTTCGATACATTTCGATAGAACTCAAAATATTTCCACAGATTGCGAGATAATTCGAGGCATTTCAAAATTCTTTCTGGAGGAGATTTATTAAATATTATTTTAATTTATGATTATTGATTATATTTTTTAATACTTTTAGTTGCAGAATATATTTACATTGGATAATTAGGCAAACAAAATAAATATGTTTTGAGTGCATTGTCTTTGCTGGTGTTAAGTATTTTATAACTAAAATTTACTCCTATCAATAACGCTATAATAATGAGTTACTGTACGTGACACCGGCCCCCCAAACACCCGTATGATCATCAGATAAATTTGATATTTCATATGAGGCCATTTCATTTTATATTTATAACCAAAACAAATTGTTGCCTAATTTTATGAAATTTAAGGTACATGTTCTGCAATATTTTATATATTGTCTTGACCACTGCATATACACTATATATAACTTTTTCACCGAAGTTTAAAGCAGTGTTTCATAATAATTTTTTAATTTATAGGGCCACTCTCGATCCAGCTTGCAAGTCTGCAAAATCGTTGTGGAGGAATCAGCGGAAGTGGGAAAAGCAGCTATCCAATGGTCCCGAACGTGCAATGCAGCCTCAGGAAACGGTAAGCGGAAGTTTCCTAACTAAGCCTTTGTTTGCTGGTGAAAAACAGACCCACCACACTTAGCAATCGCTTTCTCTTCATCCCTGTTCCTCGTCGTTTCTTCTTTTATTTACTTTTTCCTTTCTGCTTTCTTCCTTAGCCAACTCTTTTCTTCATTTGCCACCCGAATCTAGATCCGTTATTTGAAAAGCGGACGTCGCTTGTCTCAATGTTTAGATAAAGAACTGAATACGAGGCGGGCCCAAAGAAATAAGTTTTTCTTTGCGAGCTCACCCTAATAAATCCCATTATTTTATGTAATAAGAAATTACTCAATTTTTTTTAAGTACTACCCTTTTAAGTGATAAAACCACCCTCTAAGGGTTGACTATTTATTATGTGCTTTTTACGTATACTTTAGATATTTTTGGCTTTGAATAATTAAAAATAACCTAGTAAAGATTTTAAATATGAGGCCTTAATACAAAAATATCCTGAAACGTTTAAAAACTCCCCATTAAAACACATAATTTTTTATATTAATGATAGGAATTCATAAATATTGTTTAATTATTTTAGACTTTTTCAAATAATTTAAAGACAATTTCATTTTCAATTTCAGATCTTTAAACCACCCTGAATAAAAGATGCTGATATCACAATCTGCCTCCTATTCCCCTAACAGTCCCCCTTTTCCCCTTTTATCTTTAAATATACGATAGATCTAAACTTCTTTCAGATCCGGTTTAAAGGACCAAAACTGAACCATAAACTGTATATAAATGATCAAAGAAACTAATTAATATGTATGCAGCATTTTTAAAGTCATTTTAGGACTTTTCTTATGAATTTTAACATTTTAAGTTTAAAAAGTTAATTTTTAATCATTGAAAGCTATAAATATCTGAGGTGTATGAAGAAAGCACATTATAAATATTCAACCCCTTACAGACGAAGATTTTTCCGCTTTTAATGGCAGCATTCTGAATAAAATTAGGGTAAAATTATTTTAACTGTCAGCTATTTTCAGTGTTTTCATACTTATTTCTTTTACATAAGTCATTTGTTATTTTTATAAACGAAATAATAATGAATACTTTTTAGAGTTTAAAAGCTTTAGACAACGTGTTAAACATTTTGTTTCGTTCTTAAAATATTGCACAATGATTTTCACATCAAATAAAATAAAATTTAGTGGTTAGATAACAATAATGCAAGTATTTTATTTTTTGTGGCCGTCCATCCCCATCCCAGGGTGTCTACTTACCGGTAAAATCGAAAACTACTTAGACGAGTTGAAATAAACTGGGAATATCCGGGAATACAAATTTGAACCAGGAATCAAATTTAAAGTTTTTGAAAATGTGATATTTTTATTAATTGTGAAAAGAAGACGAATGAATTTTAATGTTTATCATCTGTTTAAATAGTTGTAGTCACTGTTTTCAATTTGTTTGCATATTAATAAAGATTAAGAATCCTCTACAGCATGAAATTTGTAAATCAAAATAAATACTCCAAATAACTAATTTTATTTTATGACAACGTTTATTTCTATAGTTTTGTAAATATTATTAATCAAAGAAAACATTTGAACTATAAATCTTTACTGTTAAACATACGAGAGAAATGAAATTATGGACGAAAACTTAGAATATCTTAATTTAACGGTGACAACAAAATTAGGGACAAAAATGGTAGGAAAACTCAATAAATTGAAAAATTTCAAACCAAATTTAGATTTTTTTAGATAAAAAAAATAAACTTTTAAGGATTTTTGAAAGGTTTTAGGATAATGAAGGACAAAAATTATTGAGACTTCAGCGAAACGTTGTAATAAATTTTATGAGAAAATTGAAGTGTTCAAAAATATTCTTAAGAATTTCCTAAACATTTTAAAAACAATCTAGTTTGAAGAAAATTTCTTCAAATATACAAGATTCAAGGAGGTTTAAGAAAAAAAAAATTTCTTATGATTTCTGGGAAAATTTTAACTGATTTCATATTCTGAAAAATTAAATTAAGGCAATAATCTAAAACAATTTTAAAGTACTTTGAAAGATTCTTAAATTTAAAAAAATTGAATCTAAACGATTTGAGGGAGCTTTTCGTTATTTTGCAGTATTTGATTTGTTTTTAAACATATTAAGGAATTTCAGAATTATTTGAGAGATTATAAATATTTTAAACATTGAGAAAATTTCCGAAAATGTGTAAAATGTATGAAAATATCTTCCAAGCGTATGAAAGATCGAAATATCTTATTTCCTTCTTCTTAGATCTCACAATCTAAATTTTGATCATATGCAAGTATTAAAAAACTTTTAATAAATAAATAAATAATCAACTGCAATTTTATTTTATATTAAAAATTATTTGCCCCCTGAAATCGCGCGTGATTGATGATGCTAGTGAAGCTAAATTTGATTGAGATAAAAATTTAATTTTATTGAACAGTTTAACCAATTTCATTTGGATTAAAATTAACAATTATTTTATGTATTATTTTTTTGCTTTAAAAATAATCAAAATATTAAGTATCATTGAAATATAATTAACGAGGAATATTTACTTTCAGAAACAATGAAAATAGAATAATTGCACGAGTGGTTTTAATTGAAATCCGTTCCAATTAAAACGATCTACTCCATCAAAACATGATAGCTCCCTGAGTAATTAAATACATTCCGATTATTTTTATGGCCGTTTTTTTTAATGGAACAGCAACCAGCCAAGCTAAATCAGAATCCTCTTTGAAAGCGTGAATTAATAAAAAATTCGGTTCAACCTATCGCTTTGAGAGCAAAAACAAATTTAATAAATATATTCGTTTCGACAATCCATCAGTTATAAACCGATTAAAAATTTCATTTTTGCCCTAACTCTAGAAAGTGGCTGTGTAAATATCGATATCGATGTTCTGAATAGCGCGGAGAAGTTCAATTCCGGGAGCTTAATTCGACGAATTCATGCAAATATTTTCGTTTTATCCTTGAATACCGGATTCTAGAAACCAGTTGGCTTTCTTGTGGCACATGCCGTATTTATGGCAGGACGGGGTTTTCCTAGCTGAAAAAAAGAAAATTGAAATGAGGCGAAAAATAGAAAACTTCATTGGACTGGAAGAGCGCGGCTTCTTCGCTCTTGTGGAAATTTCTTCGTGTATTGAAGCCTCCCTTGCGTCGACCGAAAAACTCGTTAAGCCCAGTCAAAAGGGATACCCGAAGAAATGTAGAACGCAAATTTTATGCACATTCATTTACCTCCATGTATACTCCCGACGATTGTATTCTCTGGAAGCTCAATTACGCGCAGTTGCATAATTTACAAACAATCATTAGTTACTGCGCTTAAACGATGCTGCACGAGCTTCTGTCCCGAACAATTAACTCTCAAGAAAGTACGTTTCTCTCCCGTGTTTTCCGATGGTAAATCACCTTCCAAAATTGTTCGAGCATTTGTTTTTACGATTGATTAAGCTCGGCATTTTACATTTCGTCTGCCTCTATTTGTATCTGATCCCCCTTTTTCTCATTTTCACCTTCTTCTGATATTTCCCTTAAATATGTATAGGATTTCGTAGCCCCTTGCAGAAGCCACGCCCGTCCGTCCGCTATATTTTTTTCCTAAAAGTGAAAAAGCGGGGAACTCCTAACTTACAAGGGAAAAGGAAGTAAGGGAATTGAGGGAAAATTGAGGTAGGCGATTAGAGAAAATAAAGGGGTGGGAAAGTAAAGTTCTTAAATGCTACAGACATGGAAGACGGGACTGGAGTAAACTATGAAGAATTGGAAAAAAAGACAGGGAAAGACAATTAATGGAAAGATGGGGGATGATTGAGGAATCAAAATACAATAAATGGTATAAGATAATAAAAAAGGAAGGTTTACCAAAGTATTTAGAGAAGGGATAGGGAGAGAGAAGGAAAAGAACAGAAAGTGTAGAATATGTGAATGGGAGGAGGAAACATGGGAGCTCGTATGGGAAGGATGTAGAAGAGGAATGGAGGATAAAGGAAGCTGGCAAAAGAATGTCGTTAAGATTCCAGGGGAGCCTAGTCACCTACGTTAGAAGCGTAAAGATTGTAAATAATGGATATGCAATAGCATAAGTAGACTAAGATGCGTTTGCGTCTTCATTCTCTCTCTCTCTCTCTCGCTTGCACATGCACTCTCGCTTTCGACCGCTCGCTCGAGTTAAGGAACTAGATAGATATAAGACTTTAACTTTAACTTTAGTTGTAAATAGTTGTAAATATTTGTAAATATTAAGGTTGAAATGTTCTTTTGTTGTTTAATATTTAGGCGGAAATATTGTAAGGAATGGAAGTCATGTAAACCCTTAGGGGACACATTATGAATAAAGAAGTAAAGGGATTTGAAGGGAGAGAAAGTAGGGTACGTGAGGGGGAATGTGGTGGGAAGTGAGAGAACCGAAGATTGTAGTTTTTTGAGTGTGTTTCTAAGAATCACATACAAAAATTCAAGACATTAGAAAACAAAAAGCTTTGAAAGAGATTCTTTTTGGTATGACAATTTCATACATTTCCTAAACGATTTATTTTATAATTTTACAGACTTGAAGGTCAAACGAAAAGACTTGAAAAATATAAATGATATGTTATATAACCGTCAATAAAACAATAAATAATTAGTTAATACTATTTGATACTAATATAAAAATACATTAATTGAAATTCTTTGGACATTTCTGTTCATTGGAGATTAGAGGCTTTCCATAAACTGCTTTCCTTCTTTTTAAAGAATTCTTATTTTTCTTCCTGTTTTCAAAAAACTTCCACTTTTTCTCATTTTTTGCTTAAACTTGAATTGAATTATTAGAACCTAACAAGAAACTCTAACCCATATTGTTTAAAAGTTACTTTTTTGGTTAAAAACTAAATTTTTCTGTTACTTTGTTAAATGTCTTTTTTTTGTTGAAAATCCTTCTTTTCGGCTGAGAATTCAATAGTTTTGCTAAAAATTTGTCATTTTTGGTTGAATTTGTCTGGTTAATAATTCTTTTGTACTTAATTTAAAATTTAACTATTTCAATTTTCGTTATACTTCCTTATCTTTTTTTAGTTAAAGAATTGTCTTTTGGTAGAAACTTAATCTTCTTGTTTAAAAAAGTATCTTTATAGGTTAGAAATTTATCTATTTGGTTTGGCTTTTGGATTGAAAACTTAATTATTTTAGTAGAAAATTAATACTTTTGGGTATAAAATTAAACTTTTTGACTCAAAATTAATATTTTTTGGTTGAAAATTGAACTGTTTTGCAGAATATTCATCTTTTTGGCTTAAGAATTCATCCCTTTGGATGCGATTTTTTTCCTTCTTGACTGAAAAAAATCTTTCTAGGATGAAATATGCACTATTTTGTTGACAAATTACTCTGTTTTTGTCAAAGATTCACCTAATTTGTTAAAAAGTTTTATTTTTTGTTTTAATGCAACTGTTTTTAATAAAAATTTTAATTAATTTCCGAGAAAATATCAACGTTTTGACATGGAAACTTAACTATTCCATTTTTTGTCCAAAATGTATCGTTCTGAGATGGAAAATGAAATTTTTCGTTGAAAATAAATATAATTGTTTGAAAATGCATCTCTTTGATTGAAAAGTGAACTGCTTTGTAAAAATTTTCTTTTTTTATTGAAAAATTAATTTTTCGAACCTAAAATTGATATTTTAAGTTGAAACTTTATATCTTTTGTTTATATTTAGACTTTCTTGGTAGAAAATAAACTTCTTGGTTAAAATTTTATCTTTTTAGTTGCAAAATTTACTATTTTTACTATTGGTTTTTTTTGCACTAACACTATTGATCTTCTAGGTGTAAGGTTGTTTTTATAACAAAAAGAAAAAATTATAACAATCAGAAAAATGTATGATTGTTCAGAAAAAAGTCAGGGAAAGTCAGAGTATTTCAAAAATTGGGATTTTGTAGCACCCCTTTATTTGATTTTCATTCGTTCTACTTTGGTGAGTGCCATTACAGGAAAGAAATTACGCTGCAATTTCAGGTCGACGTAATATCGCTGAATTCATGAACGACTACCTCAGAGAAAAAGAAAGTTTTAATTAAAAATTACTATTCCGCATCTATAGTTTGCCGAGCTTTAATAAGGGAGTTTAAAAAATATTGGTCAATGCAATTTTTGATGCCTTTCTATATTAAACCGCATTACGAGCATTGTAAACATTGTATACGATCAGCTTTGCTCTTTTATCCACTTGTGCTGCTCCAATTAATGTCCTGTAAAACAATAAAAAAACGAGTTTTTCGCTCTCGACGAAGCGAACCTTTTGATTCTCAAGGGACTTTTTTACCACAACCACAATGAGGAGCGAGTGACTTTAAATTACCTACCTCTTAAAGCTGGTTTAGTCGACCAAATTATATACCTAATTACTTATTAGGCCCAGGCTCTTTTATTAGGAAAATCCCAAGCGAAGATAATATATTTTTGAATACTCTAGAGATGAATTATTAAAGCATTGATTAATTATTCGAGCAGAGTTAATTCTGCTTGAATAAACAAAAGATATGTCCCTCATCCATTTTATTAAAAATGACTGACAGATAATTTTGATAATTTGCAAATTCGTACAGTTTAAAATGAACATGTTTGTTGTTCGAAAAAATTTGAAATTAGTTTGAGAAAAAGAGAATTTTTAATTTAGAAATATAGATTATTAGTATTTTTTAATTCAACATAAACTATTCAGGACGTAAATCAGTCCTTAAAATTGAACACTGCATTCAATTTTAAACATTTAAGTTTAGGATCTCTTTCTGTTAAAACAAAATTTTGTAAATATTTATAATATGGTAATTTTTACATATTTAAAATGGCATAATTTAGGAATTTACAGATAAAAAATAAAAAATTGTTAATTAAAGTAATTTGAGAATTGAAAATGAATTATTATTGAATAAATTAAAAAAATTAAAGAATTTTCTATTCTTACATCCAGCGTTACCGTAGGTCAGACAGCCCCTAAAAAAAGCAAAACTCAGGAATTTTGGAAAAAAATATTTTAAAAGTCAGGAAGATTTTCATAAGGGGCCATCCATAAATTATGGATAGCGAAGAATCAGGGAAATGTTAGGGAATTTTAAAAATGAAGTTTTGTTCCCACCTTTTTTATAACACCTGAATTTTTTATTTTCTAGGAATGTACCTTAAATACAAAGAAACACTAAACTGTTTGAATCTCATGCATTTCTCCTGAATCCCTTAGAAATTTTGCTGAACTCCTTTTAAATTTCATCGAATACTTTTGAATTCTTCAAAAAATCAAAGAAACATTAGTTACATTATTAATGCACATCAGTCACATTCAGTTAGTTTTTAGGTTACAAATTAGTCACTTTTTGTCACTTTATTATTTTCAGTATGTCCATTTTTTAATTTCTAATAGCAAATTAGGCTGTAGTAGCCCTAAAATTGATAGATTAAGAATTTGTGAATTTAGATTTAAAGTTTTTACAGAATAAACTGAAACTTTCTTAAAATTATGTTCCAGTACCTCCAAAAAGTCGAACAGTTTTTGAATTATGTTTCGATTAAAAAAAACGGAATATTTTATGTTGTACATGAGAAGATAACTCGTTGATGTTTCAATTACGCAATACAAGTCACGAAAAAAATACACATTAAGATTATTTGACAAATGAGATTATAACATTCACACTCTGTTCACGAAATGAGGATGCATCCTTAGTAGTCTGCTTTTGGCATTGGAAATTTTCCTATGTTCTATGGGTAAATATACTAAAATAATGTAATATCCATAATTTAATATCCATTTTTAATTATAGTTTATTTATTTTATGTTCAAAATGGTCCAAATTAAAATCTCTTTATGTACCCAATGTACAAAAAGCCACGTTGTACCCAATCGGATTTTCTTTCGTAAGTTTCTTCTGAAAAGATAATTTCTCCACGAATTTCTTCCCAGTAATCATTGAAACTTGTTAGAACCTTTCATTTAATAGTATTGAGTATCGTTTAAACTTTCTCTTGGAATTCTAGAATTTTTTATTGGCCAGGGCTAGGCTGATTTCTGCACGGGACACATCTATTTTTAGGCATACAGAAATTTCTAGGCCTGGTACTAACTCTGCATGAAACGCTAAACCCTATCAGGTTCATCCAGATAGACAAAATATTTCATGTCAAGCTACCACCTTGTTTCAGTATTAAGTCTGACGCTAGTTAAGGCGCAGACAAAATTTATATAAGAAAAAAAATTTATTCTTGCAGAACCAAGCTCAGCGTCCATCAATAGTGGAGTGCTATTTCCTAGATCAATAGCGACTTTTGGAGTTATTTCTTATGGAGATGAGCATGCTCAGCTAATACCTCTGATCGAAGGAAGTTTCTATAATGTAGCATACGATCAAGCGTATGTAATTGGGATACTTCTCGGTCAAAATATTCATCCAATATATGATGATGCAAATGAGCAGATTTTCCTAACTATACCATCCTATTACCATATTTACTTGACACCAGAACTACATACAGCTTATGATCTCTACTTTGTAGGCTATCGCCCGCCCACGCCACCGAACTCGCGCCAAGATTCACCCGGCGCGAGACCCACTCAGAGACGCAGATTTATTGCCAGGAAATAAAATCTTAATGTTATTAAGGACAATATCAAGAAATTGAAAATTAGGTTGAATTTCCAATTTCTAAAACTTAAATCCGCCATCCGATAAAATATAATATACCTTGTAATCATACAATTATATCGAGTCACATAAATATATAGATTTGATCCATCAAAGAGTTTGATCCTTTTCCTTAAAAAATACCTCTACTTTCCTTTTAATGTTTTTTTTACATCTGATTGAACAGGAATTTTACTTAAGCACTGGAAAATGTTTTGTTTTGAAAGCTGGTTATTTTTCTTCGGCTGTGGTTATGGCTGAAACTTTACCGCGATTTCGCTTGAATGAAGTGCAATTTTTCAGATTAGCACCTGATCCCGGAAAAATTCTGCGGTTGTCCTTATGACAAAATTTTAATTATATATATATATATATATTTATATGAAACTAATTTACTGACTGAAAATTATGGAATTTCCCATAACGTAACTGTAGACATGTTTTTCAAATAATATTATCTCATTGTTGATAATTGTAAATGAAATTTCTTTTTGTCAGCTGAGACATGAAGCAGATAATACTGTAATCAAGATAGCACCGTGTAAACGCGATGACTAACATTGTTGATTTACCTAATATATGATTACGTTGGCGAACATTTTCTTGATCTTTCTATTGTAACATAATTCGCTAGAGCTTTTATAAATTAAATTTTGTAAAAATAAAAGTGTTTAAAAATAGGTGAAAACAGTTGTAAAAATTCCTTTTTTTCTAAATCACTCTTTTTTAGTGTATCCGAATGCTTAGGAATGCTTTACGAAAATTGAATCGAATACATTTATCTGCAAAACTTAAATTTTATAACAAAATTTTACTACAAATATGCGTCATTTTAGTTTCCCTAAAACACCTAATATAATAACTACATCGCATCCACATCCTTGACGGATATGCATGCCCTTATTGTTTTTCACGTGGACCCTTATATACTGCCGTCCAAACTCAAAACAGATATAATTGACATGTTTATGAAAAATAAGTTTTTGGTATCGTTGCATTTGTAAGAAAAAGCTTAATCTAACTTTGTTAATAAAAATTATCAATTAATAATATTTATTGCAAAAAACGGTTGTTTACAAATAAGGAAAGTCAACAAGGTTGAAAAATACGACATAAAAAGATACGCAAAGCACTTTGCATGTCGTAAAATATGTATGTGCAAGGCATGTAATATGTCCTCAAAATAAATATGAAAAAGTACCTAAAGAACTATTTTGTCTTTTTTGGCATGTAATTGTGACCGAGTACAGAACGAATTTAAACACGAAAAAAATCACGTGCCCTTACGTATGTTTTAGAATCGGCTAGATTTGGATATATGGATAACATAATGCTGAGGCCATGGTGTACTTAATAGATTGTCTAGTATGGTTCTAGCGGATCAAATTTCTGATCTACTTTTTTCTTTAGGCGGAACTCTTTTCTTCGAAATCGTTTATGCTCTTGCAGGTGCCTTTTTTGATCCACCGAGAAGAAAAATAATTCAAAAACCTTCAAAAACCTCAAAATTAGTATTTGAGGTTATATGAGATTTTAGGAATTTTCTTGTCCGGACCCCCTTAGATACAGATAGATTCGCCATTCCTATACGAAGCATGAAATTCTTCACTATAGAACCTGGTAGGTCTCCCATCAGTTTTTTCTAGACTAGATATTCTTATACCATTGTAGAAATTTTGCTAAGGCCCGGACCGGGCATAGACCAGGCCAAATCTGGCTCAGATCTGGAAAACGGAACTGGACCCGATCGCCGATGAACCACATGGCCCAATCGGAACCAGATCTGGCGCCCGATCTGGCCGCCCGATCGGCAGCCCAACTGACAAGACCAATTTCCCGTTAAGAGTCCTTTTAGAAATTTATAATTTCTTGTAACTTTATTTATAATAATAATTTTATAAGAAGGAAAGTGCATAAAGTAAAATATATGTTTTATTTAAGTACCAAATATTAATGATATGCCCGCCCCAGTCATATTTATCATATAACTTTTATTGATTGCAATTAAAAATGTAAATTTCATTTATTATAAGAAAAGATAAACAGGGTTTGAAAGAAAAATTAAGGTTATCTTTTCAGAATAGTTGGTTATATATATATACCTAAAGTGTCGATCCGACTATTGTTAAGCAATATTCACTGTTATCTAGTCCAGGTAAATAAAATGCTACCATTTATATCAAACTGAACAAATCTTCTTCGAAAACGAAACTCAGAAGAAAATGTAGTTTTGTTTTTGATTTAGAGGTTTGTAAACTTAAAAACAATTAATTCATTTGACAGCAAGGCAGTTGCCTAAAAGTGGAACTAGGTGGAATTGCAATAGTTAAACGGGCCTGGCTCGGGACCGGGCCATGGAATTGGCCCAACCTGGTCCTAAGATATTAAACCGATCAGGGCCAGATTGGTAATCGGGAAAACATATGACTATTTCTGCACGGCTAGGGGCCCTAATCAGTTTTTTCTAGACTAGATATTATGATAGGGCCCCCATTAGAATCTAAATTCAAATACAGACAGATGAGAAAATTTCTGCTCGGGGTTCGGGCCAACCTTTGAATACACAGTGTCCCTTGCGAATGCTTGGATGTTTCATTTTGAGGCTGTGTGCGAGCTCTTCGACAATGGCATCGTCCGCAGGTGACTTTGTGTTCTTTTTGCCTGGTATTTTTGACTTTCCGCCACTAGTAAAAAATGGAAAGTCTATTTTTCAATAAAAATTGTTTTTAAAAAATCAATTTTTTTATTTAAAAATATAAAAAAGTACATCGAGATTCCCGTATCAGCCATTGATAGATTAATTCGGGCGCCCTACCTGAGAGGTGGGTTAGATGAGGGCCCAAGGAGAGGCCCTGTTCTTTTTTTTTTATTCTTATTTTGTCCACCATGATGGTCCCACGAGTAGTTAAGGAAATGAAGACGACCCCTATAAAGCTATGCTTCCGAAGAGTGTCTACGAAATAAAACCATACTAATAAATTTTGTTTCCAACCGACTCTCTCCCCTCGCAGCGCCCCAAACATGACCCAAAAATAAAAAAACTACATTCTCACGTATTATTGTTACTTTTTAGCAATTTTCGTCGTCTGTTTCATACCAATAATTACTAATGGACAATATAAATATTTTCCATGACTTTTTAAACAATTTTTAATTGTTTAAACAAATGTCAATTATTTAAACAATTTTTTATTTTTAAAAATGTAAAAAAATAATCTCATTTTCTGATTTAAATGTAATTGTATGTCATTGTTTGGAGTAGTAAATCTTTCTAAAATAATTATGTAATTATTTAGACAAATATTTATTGTCTATTTTTAACGTTTCTAAAATTGACCCCGAGATATCATATTCCTTTTAAAATGAGTATCCTCTGCTGCGTTTAGCTAAATAATTATATAATTTTGATACACATCTTTCATTTTTTAAACAATTTTTATTTGTTTTAACAATCTTTATTTGCTTAAGCAGGTTTTTTTCGATAACTAAATAAATGAAATAACATAGATCACATAAAATTATGTTGCTGACTGTATAGTGTTTAGAAAGAATACATTTACAACTTTTTAATTGCTTAAATAAATATAATTTGTTAAAATAATTACTTTAACACAAATACTTTTAAAATCATAGCTAATTTTGTGTTTTCTATTTTATTTCATTTTTTATTTATCGAAAAATAACTGCTTGAAAAAATAAAATCTGTTTAAACAAAAAAGAGATTTGTTAAACTTTAGAAGAAATGTATCAAAATTATGTAATTATTCAACGTAAAGTAGCATAGGATACCAAATTGAAAAAGGTGGAGATCTCTGGCTCAGTTTTTAGAAATTTTTAAAAATAAACAATAAATAATTGTTTTAATAAATACATAACGTTTTTGGAAAAATTCACTACTCCAAACAATGACAAAATATTGTATTAAAATCAGAAAATATGATTATTTTTTTCATTTTTTGGAAATAAATAATTGCTTGAATGATTTAAATTTTTTTTAACAATTGAAAATTGTTTAAAAAGTCATGGAAAATATTAAAATTGTCCTTTCGTGGTTATTTGTATCAACAAGTCGACGGAAATTGCTAAAAAGTAACAATAATACGTTTTTTGGTGTTTTGGTCATATTTCGGGCACTGAGGGGAGGGTGAGGGTAGGTTAGAAATAAAATTTATCAGTATTTGTTTATTAAGTAGACACTCCTCTGCAATCTCTGTAAAGTTTGGCGCGTTTCGATGAAACCCTAGAACAAAAGTTGAATTTTTCGAAAATTCGAAATTCCCCCGTGTTAATTAAATGGGTCTTTGAAGTGCCCGGGGCAAGTGTTAATTTTCGAAATTCGAAAAAAAATTACGGATTTTCTTTCCGCGGAAATAAAAACTTTTTTGGGGGGGAGGGGAGGGTGTATTGACCTTTAGAGTCAAAAAATTTTTCGCAATGCATTTTTGGACCACCCTAGTATACCTAATGACTTACGACATGTTTCGTGTTTAAAATATCAAAACAGATGCACCTTTTCTCTCTTTGCTTCCCGTTTTTGCAATCGATATATTTGGATAGATTTACGAGGATACTATTTCATGAAGGATCACTGAATGTGGCTCTTCCGAAACGAATGAAATCGAAATGTCAAAGCAGATTTTAATATAATGTAACATGCAATTCCTGCGAAATATATGCGGTCACACTCTAATGGATAAAGTCAGTAATGAGCGGGTTCTTAAGGAATGTGTTGGAGAAGTAACATTGATTAACGAGAGTGAAAAAAATTTATTGACATGGTTTGGACATTTTTATGGAATTGGTAAATCCATATCATGCCACTCCCCAGCAAGTCACATTGCGTTAAGTCACATTGCGGCATCTCTCATTCGGAAAAAAGTGTAGTCCACACCAAATTAGGAAAACGTAACAGGGGACTAAAGTTATTTCTGTGACAAATCACAGCGGTATTTTTTGCTTCTCACTGATGATTGTAATGGGGTAGGTGTAAAATACATTATTTTCATGACAGGAGTATCTTCCCACAATTTTTCCAATTTTTTGTTGACTTTACATTTTTCCAAATGAGAGATGCCACAATGTGACTAGCCGAAAATATATCTCACCGCTGTGTGGCTTACCGCAGTGTGAATTGCCGCAATGTGACTTTCTGCAATGTGATTTACCTGGAGTTAAGAGGGCACAACCCCAAATAGTTGGAGAACGGCTGACAAAGCAAGTGGGCTATCAACAAATTTAATACTAGATACTTCTACTAAAGCAGATTTTTTAGCGAAGCAAGGCAATCAAATTTATGCCAAATTGCATAATTTCCAAGCCAATAAAACAATTTTTTTCAAAGATGTTAAATTATTACAAAAAATGTTAAATATCGACCAAGTAGTGGAATTTCCACGAAAAAGTTAATGTTGTCCAAAAACAAAATTTCAACAAATAATATTTTATGTTAGTTATTTCCAACCAAAAATGCGAATTCTCAACGAAAAATGTAAGAGTTCATGTGCTCATATTTCCTTTTAGTTTGAATTAAAAGCAGTTTAATCCATTTAAAAAATACAACTTTTGTGAGAAATAGTTGATTTTTCAATCAAAAACGATTTTTCAGTCAAGAAAGAAAAAAAATTTGCAACATTGAATTTTTCATTTTTATACTTAATTGGAAGAGAAAAGCGAGAAATAACCGGAAATTTGTAGACTACACGTAAAAAACAGTATAGCTGCTCGAATTATACAGAATTTTAGTTCAGCGAACTGCGGGTTTATAGTGTCTCGAGCCATGCGGTATAGGTGAGGCAACTATACTGATTTGTCGCGGGACCAATACAATGCTTGGCATACTCGTGCGATTTTAACCGTAAAATGGAAGAGATGCGTCATTTGCTCGAGGCGTTTTTTTGTACTAAAAACTTCTTCGTATCGTATACTTTTTTCAAATCTCCATGTTTTGAGACCTTCTGAACCAGAAAAACAGGTCTTCACGAATGTGTGTGTGTGTGTTCCCGTTTAGGTATTTAGTTTGTAGCACCATAACTTTTGAAAGAATCATCGCATCACGTATTGTCACGTCAATGAACTTGTATCCTTAGTGGAGCAATATGACGTTTAGGAATACCAGTATAGCTGCTACGCCTATACTGGTACAGTTGTGAGGACCACCCGGTAGTTTTGGTGCAAGAACTATACTTTCTAGTTCTGAGGACAAAATTTTTTTTCTCTCAGCTGTATCGTTTTTCCGTGTACCATTCCAATTATTTTTAAAATCGAGGCCTTCATCCTAAAAAAGTTTGAAATTCATAACGTTTAAAATTGAACAATTTGTAGACTTAAAGTTAGCAAATTTTAGCATTCTAGATTCTAAAAATTTATTTCAAATTAAAAGGCTTAATAATTATTGGTAATTTATTGCGTGGTGTACTTGAACTTGATTCAATAAATGTGAATCTGAATGTTAAAAAGTTGCATAATTTCACTTAACTCATTAAGCTTTAATCATTTTTAATTGAAGTAGCTACCAAATTTTATCATTCTAATTTGATATTGCATTAATAAATTTGGTCAATATTAAACTATTGGCGTTCCAAATTGAATCATTTTCAATCTTTCATCTGTTAAATTTCAAATTGTCAATTTGAAAATTTCAATACTTTAAATTATAAATTTTTTAGGTTGGAATGCTTTAGTTTGTGAATATGGAGAATGCCCGGGAAGATTTTTTTAAAAGTGCTAGTCACGTTTTAGACCGTTCATAATCCAAATTTTCTTTATTGAAAACATATAAAAGTTTGAATCTTTTTATAGGAACTTGTAAAAGTCTCGACTATTTTATATAGTTTACCCACATCATTCTACCGACATTCTGTTTTATGGGAAAAATGTATTTATTTTTACAGAAACCTAATCTTTTAGTTTAAAAAATGTATCTTTTTGAATGTATGTCGTTCCAAAGTTATCTGATTTGTTTGAAAATAAATTTCATGACTAAATATTTTACTTTTATAATTTTAATTGAAAATTAATTTTTTCACCTAAAAATTTAATTATTATATTATTGGTTAAAAATTCAATTCCTTGTTGAAAATAAGTTTTTTAAAGTGAAAATCTAATTTCTTAATTTTTCCCTAAAGTTTTCTCTTTTTTAGTTAAAAACTCGTCTTTCTAGGTTAAAACTTTCAGTTGAGATTCAACTAATTTTTTTTAAATTAGTATCTTTTGGTTAAGTTCAATTGTTTTTGATTGAAAAATTAAATATTTTTTGTGAAAATATCAACTATTTCATTTTTTGTTAAAAATTCATTTTTCTTGTTCGAAAATTCATCACTTTAATTGGAAATTTTACTATTTTGTTAAAATTTGCTTTTTATGCATTGAAAATTAATAATTTTGACTGCAACTTCAATTATTGCATTTATCATCCAAAGTTGCCTTTTTGAGTTGATAACTTAACTATTTGGTTGTAAATTCCTATAGTTTGTAAAAATTCGTCTTTTTTAAAGAAAATTAATCTTTTTAGTTGCAACTTTATCTATTCTGAGAAAAATTTGTCCCTCTTGGTGGAAAATAATCTTCTTGAATAAAATTTCATATGTTTTATTAAAAAATGAACTATTTGGTTTAGAATTCGTATTTAAAAAAAAATTTTTCTTATTTAAGATCTTTCAATTCTCCTTATGTAATATTGTATGACTGATTTCAGTGAAAGTTGGTCAGAAAATGTCAGAAAATATAGACATTGAGATCTTGTAGCAACCGCTTATTTGACTTTCATTCATCATATACTTCTGTGAACGCCATTATAGGAAAAAAATTTCGCTGCAATTTCTGATCGAGATAATATCGCTTAATTGAAGACCGACTATGTCAGAGAAAAAGAAAGTTTTAATTAAAAATTACCACCCCACGTCTATAGTTTGCTGAGCGTTAATGAAAGAGTATAAAAAATATTTGAATGTACAATTTTGTGATGCTTTGCGATATTAAACCATCATACAAGCATCGTAAACATTGTATGCGATCAGCTTTGCTCTTTTATCTACATGTGCTGCTGCAACTAATGTTATCGTCTAAAATAAGAAAAAGAAAGGAATTGCTCGCTCTCCGCGGAGCGAACTTTTTGATTATCAAGGGACACTTTTACCGAAACGGAAGCGAATGAATTTAAATTAACTACCTCTTAAAGCTGGTTTAGTGGACTAAATTATGTACCTAATTGCCCATTAGACCCAGGTGCTTTTATTAAAATAATGTGAAACGAATATTTCCTATTTTCAAATACTTAAGAGACAAATTATTATAGAAGAATTGTTTATTTATTCGAGCAGAGTTGATTCTGCCTTAATAAACAAAATATATCCCCCACTTTCAGGTAATTACAAATTGTATCTCAGATAATTTAGATAACAGAAAATTCAAAACTTTTGGAAATGAACATACTTACATAAAAGTAGTCCGAAAACGGTTTTAACTTGGGTTGAGGAAATGAGTGCCTCTGATTGAAAGTATAAATTTTTCATATTTCAGGAGCTTGAAAATATAATTTTAAAGAAATGCGACCATATATGTGTGCCTGCGGCATCTCACAACTGCGGCATCTCCACCTAGCGGCTTCTCTAACCAGTGTAAAGAGATTCGACCAATATTATTTCTGTGGCCAGTCATAGGGTTGCCTTTCCGCCCCCACTAGACGTTAGAAAAGGGATAGGGGTGTGACTTGACAGTATTTATGTGATCAGTCACAAGGATGCTTTCCTGCCCCACGCGACGTTGGAAAAGGAGTAGGGGAGTACCCTTACTTTATTTCTGTGACCAGTCATAGGCGTGCGGTGAGAGATGCCGAAAAAATGTCAATCTCACTGTGAGAAATGCCGCGCGGGAGAGAAGCCGCTAGGTAGAGGTGCCGCAGTTGTGACATGCCGCATATGAGACAAGCGGCAGAAGTGGCATGCTTCAGGTGTGACATGCTGCAGATGTGACATGCAGGTGTGACTTGCCGCAGAGACTTGCCGCACGTGACATGAAATGTCCCTGTTTGTAGTTAAGACTCGTTAAATCGATCGTTAAATAACTTATTGACGAAACTTCTATCAATTTTTTATCTTGTTGATACCAGGGAAACTTTTTTAATGTTGGGAATGGTCCTATTGCACTATCTCCCAATAATTTAGAAGAAGAGTCTCTCTAAGCATCTAGGGTCAAAAATCTAATTATAACAACAGTCCAACGAAACTTCGAATAATGAGGGAGGGGCGGGAGGGTAGCAGCTTTGTTAAATGGGAGTTCATATGGTATCATTTTCACATTCCCGGCCCTCCTTTATATATATTTAGGATAGCTGTGAATATCTTATACAGTGTGTTCAGAGAAGTGATTGGCCTGTAATTCTTTGGGTCAGCTAAGTTGCCCATTTTTGACAGGAGTAGGTACTGTGCGCCCTTCCACAAACCACTCCGGAATTGGCTCTTGCGACTTCAAATATGAAGTGAAAATACTGGCCAGATGTCGATGAGTTGAGGGAAACTTCTTCCGCTAGAAGGTCTTGATACCATCTGGTCCCGGAGGGGAACAGTTCTTCATACCTCTCAATACTTTTTTTAACTCTTCGGCAGTGATGGGTGGGCATTCTTCCTCAGCTGTTGTTATGAGGACATCACAGAGCTCCTTAAAGCTACTTATATTCTCTGAGTTTTCGTCTAGTCTAAGTTGCACTGCGTAGACTTCATTCCAAAATACTTCGACCTTCTCTGTTTTGGGCGGGTGATTGGCAGTAACTGGAGGGTCTTGGAAGAGTCGAGATGGGTCAAAGAGAAACTGTAGGTTTTCTCTGACCCACCTCTCTCTCCGCTCTAGACTTCTCTTAGCGTCAGATAGTATCCGTATTCTCTCAACAATATGCTGCCTGATGGTCAGAAGTTTTGACTTGTTAAGTGTGTGATAAAGGATACGGAGTTCGCGCGCGAACTTTCGAACCTTAGTGGTAACATCCCTGCCATATTTTATGTAGTCAAATACACACTGAATGAGGGATGCGTACTGTCTTGCCCAGCCTATCTTTATGGCAAGTTAATGTATTCGTCTTTTGATCCTATGATCAATCGTTGGTTTTGTTTTGCGGTTCTCATCGGCTAAAGCTCTCGCTGCATTATACACACAAAAATTGATAGTCCAGAGTTTGGATTCTTCGAAAAATTGTCCACGAAGCTCTTCATCCATTTCAGCCAGAGCTTTAAGCTTCTGAAAAGTCTTAGTGTCACCTCTCTTTCTCTGTTGCCGGCTTGTTCTGGCTGTGGTAAAGTAGGCGCACCGCTTACTTAGCCCTATTTTAGAGTACTTTGGTATGGTTTCGCAGACGTTGATGCGAAAAGTGCGATAGCTCTGGGTGTTTCTCGCATCAAAGATTCCGTCCAAGATTCCGCCGATCCATCGGATTGACTTCATCTTCATTGGCTCCCCCAGGTCTAGAGTGGTCGGCATTGTTGTTTGACCCATTGCTGCGCGTTCTATTGATTTGAACCGCACTTACGACAACTATGTTTGGGTTTATCATTGTTGTTCCCACGAGAAGCTAGGGAAAAGGGTTCGTCCATCTGTTTAGAGCCCCGCATACAAGGATAAGGCTGCGTACTATGAGAGGTCGCCCGGTATATCAGAGTCACCGCACTAGAAACCTCACCCAAGTGCCATTCAGCTTTCGGCACGGTTTTCCCGAGGACGCGTTCGGTGGCTTTGTCATAGGCCCTTCGGTTTGATTCTAGAGGAATCAAAACCGAACAGAACTATATATATATATATATATTAACACATTTATATATTTAAGAATCTGTGAAATACTGTGAAATACTGTGCACATAGCGTTGGCCCACAATGAATTGGTTTATTGTTTGAAGAATACTAAACCGAGACCATGGGTAGAAACTCAACAATGAATTTTTTAAATGTTTTATTACATCAATAACAATCGG
>JAAAKG020144630.1:0-11079 GCA_010014905.2 Druon quercuslanigerum
TTCATTGACTCGTACTAGGTTTTTTGTTGATGCAGTCTAGAAGTGCTTCATTGACTCGTGCTCGACACAATCTAAGAATTCATGTATTTCTTCAAGCATTATTTGCCCAATTTTCTAAATACGATATTTTCAAAATTTCAAGTACTTTTAGACCTATCCTAAAGTCACAGACTCGGTCAAGGAAAATTTCCAGGACTTTTTTTTCCGTGAAGTAATGATTCGATATCGTTATCAAGAGAACAAGGTAGACCAATGGCTGTTAGTGCTTCACGAAACAAAAAAGAAGCTGAACAACGGGTGATACCCGATGAAAATTTATCGAAAATTAGTACTAATTTTGGTTTGTCAACTAGCACAACTTTAGGAATCGCTAAATCACTTCGAATTGCAACGAAAAAAAGAAAAATATTTGAAACTAATTTGAAAGACAAAATTAAAGCTTTAAATCATTCACTTGACTCCCATTTTGATGTAACAAAATGCCAGTTAATTAGCTCTAAAACCGAAAACAAGACAAAAGAAGAATATTTTGTATTCTGTAAAAACATTAGAAAACTAATCGATGATGTTAAGGAATTTTGGGAAGTAGATGAAGCGTACATAAAAATTGGCGCAGATAGCGGTGGAGATTTAAAAAAAATAACGTTATCCATTCAATCGTTGGTGAATGAGTTGATGCTTCCAAGCAAAAACAAACGGAAAAGTTAATAATGAAGGAGCAGTTTCTCAGAATTTTAAAGATTCTGGTGTCAATAAATTATTTTGTATAGGTGTAACTCAATTTCCTGAAGAAAATCATGATAATTCATCAGTTTTGTGGGACTTGCTAAATCTAAAGGATTTTGAAGGTAAAGTTTCAGCGGATTTAAAATTATTGAACATATTGATCGGTCTGATGTCTCACAGATGTTCGTACCCGTGCACTTGGTGTACCGCTCATAAATATTTCTTAGAAGCTATAGGCGCGTTGAGAACAATTAGGAGTTGCATTGAAAATTTTAAAGCTTAGGAAGCAAACGTAGCTAAAAAAGAAGATTGTAATATTTTTTTAAATTGTTGCAATTTACCAATAATTTCATCAGTCGATAAAAAGCAAATTATTGACTCCATTACACCGCTTTATTCAATAGTATGTACAAAAAATATGAAAAAATTTGTGAAATGTGCGCTAAAAAGTGTAATGTCAGTCGAGAAATCTTATATGGAAGTAAAGGATTTAATGAAAATTAGTGTAAAACATTATTAAACAAACTGGATCTTTTACGTGAAATTTGTTACATGTTTTGGCGCATTCAAAGATGTTGCAGATTCTCGTTTTTTAAATGTTTTTATATCAAATTATCTTGACAAGATCGCTGTTTTTTAAAAAAATTATTTAAATTTAGGGATAAAAGTAACTCCGAAAGTTCACGCCATTTTTTTTATATTAAAGATTTTTGTAAACAAAAAAGAAAGGATTGGGGTTCTACTCGGAGCAAGCTCATGCAAACTTTAAAAAATTTGGAATAAGCATAAAGTGAAAACAACACATCCGAAGTTTGCAGAAAATTTACTTAAAGCTGTTCGCGAATATAATATTAGACACCTTTAATTTAAAAACACTTAAAGCTTGAAATTCACAAATCTATTAAATTTCAATTTTTGTTGTTTCGCTTAATGAATTATGTTATATTTTTGTTTAATTTTATGTAATAGTAAGTTTTCTTAAGTTTAAAACGTGCAATAACTTGTAATTTTGTTTTGTCAAATAAAAAATATTTTATAATTTTAAAAAATACGGCTAGTTTTTAGTAATTAATGACTTATATTCACATAAAACATTCATATTACTATTTCAATAGTGATTTTCAAGTACTTTAACTTGCTTTTATACTTTTCAAGCTCGTATCATATGGTTGTACCAGTTTATTTAGCATTTAAGTTATTATGCATAGCAATTTTAATTAATTTTTCACGAATAAAAAAAACGGCTCAGGGGATCATTTTCAGTTCATGAAAAATTGATTATAGGCACCATTTACAACAACTTCCTACTCGTAAATTTGGAGTCCTCGAACTTTTTATATAACATTATTATAACCCAACGTGTGTTACGTAACAATTTTTTAAATGTAAAGGTAAATAAAAAAAACGAGAAAAAAACTTTAAAAGGCGGAAAAAGAGTGGAACTAGGGACAGGGAGTGAAGTGCGAAATATTAAAGTAATGTTTTCACTTATTCAGTTATTATTATTGGGCTGTACCATTGTTGGGCCACCTTTCGCAGAATTCTCAAACTTTGTCAAAATGTATCCACCAGGAAACGTTCTAAACATTATCTTAGTTTGTAAAGTTACTTTCACATACTCTCATCCACGGAAAAATCTGTATCTCAATTAGAAAAATGCTGAAGAATCCAATCAATAAAACTAAAATATATTTCAATAAAGTAATTTGTATTTTTGTAACAGCCAACTATTATCTCAATTCCAGGATGTTCATGTCTTCGAATGAAGGGTCTTTCCGGTGTTTCCGGTGTCATGCCAAATCAAAATCTTAAATTTTTGGTTAGTAAGAAATACAAATACATGAAATAAATTTGGATCCAAGTTAAAAAACTAGTTATGTTATAAATGCCACTTAACTTTATTTTAAATAGTCTTCTAAAATTGATTCAATTAGAAGGTAAAATGTTTAATCAATTATCAATTTCAAACCTCTATCAAAATTAATCCTGTTTCCTAGCGCCATTTACACAGTTCCAACATTCTTCATTGAGCTATATGATATCTTCGTTTTGACCATTTATTTATGTGATTCATGAATAATATTACACCAAACTTTAGTTTTCAGTTATCCCGTACTCGGTCTTACTATGACTGCTGGCCCATGCAGTTTCTCAGGGGATCAAGGCGAGAGCGTTTACGACTGTCGTCTCTGAAGGCCCGCAGTGCGCGAGTACTCAGACAAGTATATTGCGCAATATCATACATTCCAATTGGAAACGTTTCAGGCGGCCCTGAATAATATGAGCACACGGCGGGCCCAATTCCTATATAGCTAAAATGATAATCTTCCATCCCACAGAGATAAAATGAAAAGGCACTAACACGTAAATACAAAACCTCTTGAAGCTTTAAAATCCCAAATAAATTTTATTGAGAACATCAGCGCTCTAAGCTTTGTAGCATCTTTTTATTTGGTCTCCATGAGTTAGCACCTTTTCGTTTGGTTTCTTCGAGATAGAACCTTGTAATTTGGACACGTCTATATGAAGTAGCAATGTCCTCACACGTCTTTTCATTCTACGTATTTGACCTTGACAACATCCTGGCAAAATTCTTTATGGAAGAGACGTTTGCGGCAGTTTAGGTAAAGTACGCGGAACAGCAGACCTATGAAAAAGAGTTAAATGAGAGATGGAGGTGAGAATGCAAGACAGTAACCTACGATATCATGTTGGCATAGCCGTAGGTCGGGCAGTAACGCGATGTGTAATTATCATCTCCCAAGGGCCTATCCCACGCTATCCACGAGATAAGTGGGACATAGAAGATTACCGCATGAGCGATTAGAGGGGCTTTCTGGAAGAGGCAAAGGCAAAGGCTCGGAGGTTCCTTCGACCATAAGAATCGATCGTAATGTCCGAGGGGACCTTTGCAGAAAAAATCCTAAGTTTCCAAGGTAGCGGAATTGTTAGAAATCGCTTGATACTTGGATTCCTCCACCTTGCTCGGTTCGTTGACCTACATCACTGACAAACTCGTACAGCTTTTCATTCATCTCGTTGCAACACAACAATTGTGGTTCAACTCCGACTTCAAAGCAATAATCAGTTACCCACGAGTATTTATTTATTACTTTGTTCTTCCTTCAAACGACTCTTAAATGCACCTTTTGAACTGGGTTTGATAAAACGAGTGATAACTCGTGACTATCAGTTAGCACCTGTCGGACAAAAAGTCATGCGAATTATTCAAATGCCCAATAATTCTGTGGACCGAATTTTCCCCTGAAGTGGTTGGGGGCCGTTTAACAACACCGCACTGTCAGGTGCACGTGCACATATTAGGTGACACTCTAAATGGAGCGACGGGGGGGGGGGGGGCTTGTGACATGTAACACTTTTCTATTAAAAAAAAATTTAATTTGTTTCGGTACATTACACACCATTATAGACACAACAAATTTAGTAGTTACATTTTCAATTAAACTGTTCAATTTTCAAGCGAAAAAGACGAGTGTTTTAGAAGGCAGTTGAATTTTAAACCTGAAAATCTGAATTTTCGATAAATAAGTTAGTCAATAGAGATGAATTTTCAATCAAGAAAGATGACACTTCTAACAAAAAAGATGAAATATCAGTCCAAAAGAACGAATTTTCAAAAAGAAAAGTTGAATTTTCGACTAAAAAAGATGTTTAACAAAATAGTTCAA
This sequence comes from Druon quercuslanigerum, assembly GCA_010014905.2. NCBI lineage: Eukaryota > Metazoa > Arthropoda > Insecta > Hymenoptera > Cynipidae > Druon > Druon quercuslanigerum. The sequence continues at coordinate 4,416 of JAAAKG020144630.1, forward strand.
TTTTTAATAAAAGACTGAATTTTTTACTTACAAAGATGAATTATTCGCTAAAATGAAACCTTCTACCAAAAGACGAATCTTCATCAAAACGCATTTTATTTTATTTTTATTTCTATTATTATTATAACCAACTAGTTGAATTTTCAACAAAAAATTTCATTTTTAATTAAAAATATTTTTAACTAAAGTTTTTAACCAAAAATGGAATAATTAAATTTACAGTTTAAAAAAATAATTTCAATAAAAAAAAAACTTTTAACCATTTGAATGCGAACAAAAATAAATTTTAACTAAAATAGTTTAGTTTTATATCAAAGTAGTTGAAACTAATAGTTTCATTTTCTACCAAATTATTCAATTTTAAACCCGAAAATATAAATTTGCAACAAAAAATTTAGTTTACGACCAAATATTTGAATTTTAAATCAAAACGATGAATCTTCAACAACAAAAAAATAATTTTTTACCAAGCAGTTCAACTTAAAACCATGTAGTTGATTTTCCAACTAAAACAAGTAATTCTTAACGAAGCATGTAATAGTTGATAATTCAACGTAACATTTTAATTTTGAATTAAAAGCAATTGGATTCAACCAAGAAGATTAATTTTGAACAAAGAAGATTGATTTTGTACCATGAAAACGAATTTTTAACAAAGTACATGAGTTTTCAACAAAAGAGTTTATTTTATAACCAAGAAGAATAATTTTCTACATAAAATGATAATTTGTCAACAGAATGCATGAATTTTGAGCCCAGTATTTGAATTTTTAATTAAAAGAGATGATTTTCTACCAAGTAGTTAAATTTTGAACTAAAAAAGATCCATTTTTAACTGAAAATGTAATTGTTAAATTTTTAGTAGAAAAGTAAATTTTCTTTGAATAAAGAAACGAGTTTTATATAATATATAAATAATGAGTAAATTCCTTTACACATAATACCAATCTTTCAGGGGATAACACAACTTACGGTGGATAATGAGTAATTAAAAATACTAATATATGCAAAAAATTAAATAAATTATATTAATATTTAATAAACTATATATTTTATTCAATTAAATTTAACATGAATGATCTGACGAATAATTGTGCCATGAATGAATGATTATACAATGTAGGTTGTATTATCCACTCTAGGGAGGTCTTCCCTGTAGCATCTAAATACAGACTTCGCGCTCTTTCCCCTATTCACCCTTTTTTCTCGTTTTTTTTAACTAGAATGCGAACTGAATTAATAGTACCCAATAAGAAAATGCAACTATTTTACATCGAAAGTTAATTCTTTTTCATTGAAAAGTTTATTATTACATTTTCCGCTTAGTATTCATATGTTTTGTTTAAAAATTATACCACTTGGTGAAAGATTGAAGTATTGTGATGAACATTTATTTTTTGAATTGAAAATTAATTAATCTCCCCCCGAGAGAGAGAGAGAGAGAGAGAGAGAGAGAGAGAACGAGAGAGAGAGAGAGAAAGAGAGAGAAAGAGAGAGAAAGAGAAAACATGGAGTGCGTGACTCATTCAATGCGAGGAAGTAACGAGGAACTTCGTTTTAAAAATTTAAATTTAAATTCGATTAAAATTAGAAAAGTTATATGCTTTTGAAAATTTTGAAAATATTCAGAAAAATAGAAAAAATATTTTTCTGATAGATTAGGAAATTTCATTTGAGTTATTCACTAGATATCAAACATACTGAGAAACTAGCTTAGTTAAATTTTTCGATTAGACAAAAATTCAAAAAGTTCGATCTTTTTCAAAATTGAAAATTTTTGTTACGACTTTTAGACATTTTTGTCGAATTTTCTAGTAAGCGGCCTAAAGACTTGCAAATTATCCTAATGACATTTTTGATTTAGAAAAAAATAAAAAAAGTTTTATGCTCTTCAACATTTTGAAAATTGTCAAAACAAGGAAAACATTTTTGGATAGGTTAAGAAAGATTTAAGAAAGATGAATCCAAATTTCTACTAGATGTAAAATATAATTATTTTAAAACTATTCTCATGAAATTTGTTAAATAGATCAAAATTCAAAAAGTTTAATCATTTTCAAAAATATGCAATTTTTGTTTTTCAGACATCCGCAAGTTTAAACGTTATTTTTAGTAGATTATAACAAGATTTTCAATTTATTTTGATGAAATTTTTCAATTGTACACGAATTATATCAATCGCAAAGCGCGAGTGTCGTAATGAGAATGTAATCGTCGAAAATGCGAACTTTTCTAGATTAGGTTCAACTCTATCAGTATATGTTCAACTATACCAGTAAAAATCTCCTTTTAAATTTTCAATTTAATATTTGTTTCTCTATTTTCATTAAATTTTATTCTTAGACATCCTGAAAAATGTATATCATTTTAATAAACTTATATTATTACATTAGTATTTAAACAAAAGTATTTTGGCTGTCTTATTTTTATCATTTAAAAAATAAGCATTCAATGTAGATGTGATTTAGGCGAAAAATGTTGGTAAATAAAATATTATTGTAGTTTATAACAAACTTGTAGATATTTTTTGGCTAAACAGCTTTCGTCTATTAATTTTGTTCGTCTCTTGTGTCGTTTTACTAAAAATTTAATTATTTAATTTAGAGTGTTATTTTTTACAATTAAAACAAAAAATGCACGTCCTATCAAAAATTATTCACGACCAATTTGAATGAGTTTTTGCTATTTTTTGCAAGGGCAACGTTTGTCTTTTTTCCATATCTTGTGCCGTTTGTCCAAAATTTTAATTTTTTATTTTAAATGTTGTTTTTTAGATCTAAAAACAAAAACTGTGTATCCTATCGAAAATTGATGTATGATAAATTTGTAGACCTTTTCAGGGCGCGCAATTTTAGTTTATTCTTTTTTTTGTATCTTGCATAGATTGGTCGTAAAATGGAGGTTTTGTTATTTTTTGTATGATCAAAATTAGAATTTTCAACTTTTCGACAAAATTCAACAAACTGTCATGATAATCTTCTCGTGCTTTGAAAAATAAACGTTTTTCTTATCTTGACTTTTTTCATATCATGCATTTTTTGGATTAAAATGTTCATTTTTGTTCATTTCTTTGGATTTTGAAAATGCTACAACTCTAATAATTTTAATTTTATCGAAAAAAGTCATTGGGATAAATTGTTCGAGTTTCTGAGTACTGTAACAGCCTTGTAAGTGCATGAACTGCTAGAGAAATTAGCAACTGTGTTGTTGGATTAATTATAAACTGTAGGGTATTTTTGGTGTAGTATACCAATGGACAGAAGCAAATCTCTCCTGCTTCGGGACTTTTTCGTACTTTTTACCCGATTTTAAGTTTTTTTTAAATACTTAGCATTAACATCTCGACAAACGTAAGTAAAGCGATTTTTCATTTTCCGTTTAAACAAAATGATGTGTTAATAAATATAGCGGAAAAATAGGACATTTTAAATCATTACTATGCTCTAAATCGACGAAAATGCATGCATAAATATTTACTGATTGTAATTTAATTGTTGTAAACAAATTTTGTAAAAAAATATGTGGTTTGTCCTTTTTTATCAGCGCAATTTTTTTTGTTATTGAAAACAAAAGAAATTAACACAGTGAATTATATTCTAAACAAAGTTTATTTATACTTTTATGGACTTATTGATATTGCGATAATTGTTATTAACAAATGATATGTAAAAAATTGTCTAAATTTGAATTTTTCTGTTCAATTTTTTTATAATCATACAGTACTATTAAACTCTGAGGGATAAAAAATTGTTACAAATGTTACATACAATTATTAACTGTAATTGTTATTAACAAATTACATAAACAAATTCTCTAAATATGATTTTTTTTCGTTGCAATACAGTGCTGTTAAACTCTGAGGGTGACAAAGTTGTTATAAATGTTACCTTTTAATTGTTTACTGTAATTGTTATACCCAAAATACATTAATAAAAGCACTATATTAGCAATTTTTGTGACAATAACAGATTTTTTGATAAACACTTACTGTGAATTGCTTAAGGATGTTGCCAATTATTAGCAATCAATACAAATTTTGTGTACATATTTATTTTAATTGTTATAAGTAATAATACAAATGTTTTATTTTCTTAACCCATTAACAAACGATTGAACGAGTGTGAAGTTTTCTGCTTCAGAGAAGCGACCAAAATGAAAAAAAGCATCGTGAAACAAACTCTGTGAAGTTTTCTGCCCGAGCGAGGCAAAACGAGGAAAAACAAAAAAGCATCATGAAACAAAACACTCTGAAAAGCTAATACATATGCGTATGCTTTAGGTCTGTTTTCACTGTGCAATGTCGAACATGTTTTTAGAAAACAAAGAATTGTGCAAGCTACTAATTGAGAACAAGGACATAGATCCGCAAATCGCATTATTCGATTTTGTCAAAAGTAAGTGCAATTATAGTACAAAAGACCGTGAATCCTTAAACTTAAAATTAACTCGATGGTTTATACCGAATTTTAACAGAAGATGAAGCTCAGCTTTGGACATTAATGAACAATTTTTGAAGCAAAACGAATGTTGGTTAAATTATGGTTTTTAAATTCCACATACATACATTGATGGTCTGTAGTATGCTCAAAAGAGTGTAAAAAAATTCGAGGATTGCTCTATTTGAACGAAGAAAAGGAGAGTAGACAAACTTCTGGATCAGTATGGATTTTTGAACGAAGTTGAATACAATATCTCAGATGTTTTAGGATGCTCCAAACAAATTGCAGTTGAAAACATTTTAGAGAGACGAATTCAAATGTCACACGCTCAGATATGATCAGCAGGGTCAGTCGCAGTCACAATGTTCTGGTAGTACCCTATACCGCTTACGAGTAATGCTCTAACATAAATGTTGGATTCTAAGTTCTCCAGATCTCACTATCGAGCAATACGCATAATTGCTAAAACTCACAATGCGGATATTTACCCTATATACAAGGAGATTTTAGTTGCCAAAGAAAACTGCTATCCAAAGAAGACTGAAATTACGGTACATGAAAAAAGCCCCTATTTAACTTTACAGGCTCTGTTAGATCATACTGTAAAAAGATTATTTTAAATTCCAGGTATAATTCCAGAAGATTTAAAATCTGAAAATCAAATTAGTTTGGATTTATTTTTTAAATGGGGCTTCAACGGAACTTATGGTCTCTCCACATGTAAGCGAAAGTTCGCTGACGGAAAAAACTTTGATGCGAGCCTTTTTTTGCTTTCTTGGTTGCTCTTCGCTTACAGGATACATGTGAACAATCAACAATATATTGGAAAAATGAAAAGCATTCTTCACCAAAAACTGTCAGGCTAATAGGATTTGATGTCGCAAAAGAAAGTCCAGAAAAAACTTTGGATGTATTTAAAAATATTAATAAACAGATAAAGAATCTTGTTTCAACTGTCGTTGAAGTCAATGCTGTAACTTTTGTGATCAATCATAAATTAGCCTGTACAATTATGGATAGCAAAGTGCGCGCTGTGATTACCAACACATTATCTTACGCCTTTTGTTGCGTCTCCGAAAGAGATGAATGATCTTAAGAAGGTAAAATCCAAATTAGAACTACTCCAAGCAAGAGAGGCCAAAATTCAAAAAGAGTTAGGAGCGGCGTTACGGATAATTGTAGATGTTCCAAAACAAGGATCTGGTACATCCCATGACGGTGAGGACATTCTTTAAAAACTACGAAAAGGTCAGCGAAATCACGGGTGTTAATAAAGATCTCATAGAAAATTTGTACATAATCCTTTAGGCATTAGCATCTGGTGAAGAACTGGAACCTTCGAAATTCGAGGAACTCGCTTTCGCACCTGCTGACATTTCCGTCACCAAATACCCATGGTTTTACATGCCAGCCTCAATACATATGATTTTGATTCACGGAGCAAAAATAATAAAAGCTTCCACACTACCCAGCGGGAAACTCTTAGAAGAAGCTCAGGAAGCAAGAAATAAGGATATTGAATCTTGCAGAGAGTACCCCACTCGAAAATGCTCGAGAACAGCTACAAATTTGGATCTCGCCCGTTATTTGTGGGCCACTTCTAATCCACTCATGATACACCTCGGAAAAGATCATATGAGGAAGAAGACCGTTCAAAAATTTCATCCCAGAGCTGAATCTCTTTTTAAAAAGTGGAATGTGTCTTTGCTTTTGGTGTGAGAAGAGTAAAATAACTAAAACCTTTAGCAATTATCAGTGAATTACAGTAAACAATTAAAAGGTAACATTTATAACAATTTAGTATCCCTGAATCTTTATTAGTACAGTATGATTAAGAACAAAAAATTTTGAATAAAAAATGTGTATTTGGAGAATTTGTTTATATAATTTGTTAATAGCAATTACAGTTAACAATTAAAAGATAACATTTATAACAATTTTGTATCTCTCAGAGTTTAACAGAACTGTATTGCAAAGAAAAAAATTCGAATCAAAAATTCATATTTAGAGAATTTTTTAATGTAATTGGTTAATAACAATTACAGCAATATCAATTGGTCCATAATAGTATCGTATTTATTATATAGTTCTTGGTGTTAATTTCTTTTGTTCTCAATAACAAAAAAGATGTTTGCGCTGATAAGAAAGGAAAATCACATATTTGTTTATAAACTTTGATAACAACAAATGTTTTGTTTATTAAACAAATTATTTACATTCAAAGA
>JAAAKG020144631.1:0-11079 GCA_010014905.2 Druon quercuslanigerum
ATAATACTGCTGAAAGAGGTTTTGAATTAATATTGGATTATAACTTGCATTAAAAAATTAGAGAAAACAGTTTCCAGTTAGCCAAAGGAAAAATGGTAATTAGCTACAAAATAATTTTGTTTTTATCTATCAGAATTGTATTAATACCTAGTTTTGAATATAATTCTATGTGTTATATTTTAAATTGATTATATATTTTCATTAATTTTTTTGTTTTAAACAATACCACTAGAAAAAATATTGTATGTATTTTCATTTTTTAATGTTATCGACAAAAACTGCTCAAGCAAAAAAAATTGTTGAAACACATAAAGACTTGTTAAAAATTATAAAAAATATGTCGAGGTTTTGTAATTATTCAACAAATATTAGCATAGGATACCAATTTAAGAAAAAAATGGATGTTTCCAGCTTAGTTTTTATGAATTTTGTAAATAAAAAATAACACAGAGACATAACGAAAAAATTGTTTTAACTTTTGCAAGCCATTTTGGTTTTATGTTTTCTAATCGCTAAATCATCATCCGTTGGCCGTTTGACCCCATTTGGTCAGGATTTTTGTTACCTCAATAAACATTTAAAAAATAGGCAAAACGGCCCCTTTTGTTCATAGGGAATATAACTTAAACATATTTTTGCTGTTTTTTGGGTCAGTGGATTTGACTATAATGCTGATTAAACCCTGTTCAGAGCCTTTCTGCTCCTAACCTCAAAACCGTCAATGATAACTTCTAAACTCCCTCCAATGGTTTATTTTCATTTTTTGCAGGTTAATTTAATTGATTCTATTTTTCTTCATATCCATTTGTGTCACAAATCACGGCTAACCTAGCCTAGCTCATCCGTTTGTTCGACAACGAGAAAAGTTCTCGACATTTGAACGCATACGACACCAGTAGGTTCATGACGTCGCTAAATCCAAACTCGGGGTTAGGTTGTGCTCTTTGCTTTAGGGTTTAATCCTAATTTCAAAACGGAATTTCGAAATAGATAAAAAAAGCACTGCATAAACAATGCAACAAACTTGGCAATATAGGTGTCGTTGAAAATTTATGGGCCACAATCAATACATTTGTACGGGTCTGTGGTATACGACAGGATTCGTTACATATGTAGAATTCTGTCTTGAACTTTTCAGCACAACGAAGCCAGCGACAACGTGCTTCCTTGCATCGGGTGTTAGGGAATGACAAGGAGGCGGCAGTCTCTAACGACGAGTTGATATTATCCTAGTCAGAGTCGTAAAGTCCTAATATTTGGGCCTGAGGAGATATGAGGGTTATTACTCCCAGTACGGTTGAATCACCTAGAGCAGAGCGGGTTTCCTAACTTGTAGGTTTTTCTGCAAATCATGTTTTTTTTAAATTCTTGAGCATCAGTGCTCTAATAACTGTAGTTAATTATGCTACGTGTGTAGCAAATTCAACTCACCACGAAATCTTCGACTATTTAATTAATATTTTAAATTCATGTAGGAAGGATGTTTTGTCATGAAGGTATCAAACCACAATGAAAATTGGGTTCCTAAAGTAATTTGTAGCTACATCTGTTTAACCAAACTTACTGCAATTAACGACATAAACAAAACAAAAAATCGTTTATCCCAATGTTTCTACGATCACGAAACCAATCGAGGCTAATAAGAACATCAACCCAAAAGAAATCAGCAGCGAGAACATTGAAGATGATGATGACGATGACAGAGTGTGCGAGGGCCATGATAATGATGTGAACCATGTTGGTGATAGTGGCAGTGTTAAAAATAGCGAAAACAGCAGAGATAAAAATGTTTAACTAATTTAAAAAAAGGATCGTAATCTCAAGAAAATTCGGCAGTCAGAATTGAAGCGTCTCGTAAGGAAACTGCGACATGCTAGAGACGAAACGGAAGAGCTAGCTTCAAGTTTCACGAGTAGAAATTTGTTAACAAAGGGTACGACATCAACAGTTTATAGAAATAGAGAAAAATACATTTCAGGAAAAATTTTGCATCGGAAGTAAATAAAAATCAAAAATTGATATATTCTAAGGATGTTAATGGATTAATAATTGAGTTGAAGCCGGAGGTATACAAATGTGAAGTGTGGCGAGTTTTCATCTACTTATCCACTCGAATTCTGAACGCCGTCTTGCTTCATAACGCTAATATATACGCGCCAATACCTGTCGCACATTCAACTTAATTGCAGTACGAATACGCAAGCTTGAACTGGTCCTGATAAAAATAAATTACGCGGCCCACCGGTGGGAAATATTAAGCGAGCAGAAAATTTTATGGATGGTACTAGGGCAGCAGTCGATATTCATAAAGAGTCCTTGTTATTTGTGTTTATGGAATAACAGAAGTCGTGAAAATCACTAAATCCGTGAAAAATGGCCAAAAAGAATCTCTTTTTTGTTTGAAACACAAAATGTGATTGCGAAACTGCTTGCAGATCCTAAAAAAGTCTTGATGCTACCGCTACACATAAAATTTAGCCGCATAAAACAATTTGTTAAAGAACTTGAAAAAGAGGGGAAATGTTTAAGGTACCTGCGGAAGCAGTTTCTAAAACTGTCGGATATGAAGCTCGAGGCCGATGATTTTATGGGCCGCAGATAAGGTAAATATTGTGGGACGAAACTTTTGTCACTAAAATGAGTATGGTAGACAAATCTGCTTGGCTGAGTTTCAAAGATGTCGTAGAGAAGCATTTAGGCAACAAAAGGAGTGCTGATTAAACAGAGGATTTTGCTAATACGGTTAGTAATTTCCATTATTATTGGCTCCTGAATGGAGAGTATATCAAGGAAAAAATAAAGGGAACTAATTTTGCGAAACATTCGCCGTTGCGAGAAGCTTCTTTGGGGTTAGGGTGACTTCGTTACTTGTCGTCAAGCAGACTCCTGATTTGAATTTAGCGACCTTCTTTTTCCCGCAGTTGTAAGAAAATGTTTGAGGGATAAGTGGTCGATATAATGGCCGATATAAACAGAATACGTACGAAAAAGTAAACAAGATTCATTTTCAGTACAAAAAGTAAATCTTTCGATGTTTAAAAATGATGAACTATAAAATACAGCAAAGTGCAAATCAAACCGTCTTTGCGAATGACCTAGGTTACCTTAAAATGGTTTATCTATAGCTTATTTTAAACTTTAGGATTACACGTAGAAATTGTTTAATTTTGAGAATGTGTACTTTTTTATATTTGCATTAAGATTCATATTATATTGTGAAGCGTTACCACCAAAAATGAAAAGAACTGCAAGTTGAAGGAGCAGTGTGTTGACAAAAATCTTCATTTTTTGTTAGACTTTTTAAACAATGACTGATAAGTTTTAAAATAACCACTGCTATATATACTTATCATCTATATCAATTTGTTTTATTATTAATTATGAATCATCTGGTTTACCCAAGAAACATTCAGAAATATAAAAAATTTCCAATGTATGGAGGCTAAGTCACCGAAGTAAAGCGATATCTTTTATCACAAAGTAAACTGCTAAAATATCAAATTTAATTATTTAGAGCCTATAGACACTGTACTTATGCTAATAAAACAAATTTTTTTCAGTTAAGTAAAAATTCTTATTAGAGAAAAGAATCAAGTTTGAAAAATTATTATTTGCCAGGGCCTCGACATGCTATGAAATTGTGAAATGAAAGTTCGTGAACTAATTAAAATAAAAAAATCATCATGAAAAATATATTTTAATTTCTTTTTATTATGTACCATATAGGAATTTCTGAAATAAATTTTATAGGTCCATTTTAGGCAATCTCAAAATTTGCTGCAAAATTATATTGGGGTTTATTATTGTTGATTTACTGGTCGTAAAAATTATCATGAGCAATCAAGCTTTCGCATCATAACATGGAGCCTCCTCAGGAGATGTTAACCATTTCTTCTATTTTAAAATAAATTCACATTTGGTTTTTCTATAAGTCCAACATTTTCAACTGCTGAAGTATACATTTTCAGAGATTTATCTGTATCTTTTTTTATTTAACCTTATTTATATAGGTTCCAATTCTTTTGTGTAATTAATTAATAATATTAGGTGTAGAAACTTTTTTTATTTTTACATAAATAATTTTGTCTGATAAAACAGTGTAACATTTATCTACATTATCTGTTTTGTTTATCATTCTACGAATCCTAAGTTTCAGTCTGCCGACACAAATGACATTCAGACTCTTACATAAGACGATGCAAAGATCATGTAAAAATGTAAAGATTGTAAATTTTCAACCTTCACAAAATTAATTGAAGTTTGCTGTAACTGAGAATAATAAATAGAAGATGAGTTATCACATGTTTGAATTTAATTGTGAGTCGGATATTGGTAAACAAGCTGACAAACTAAATTAATTTCAATTTAAGAACTTGGGAATGCCATTTTCAGTCCAACTTTTAGAATGTTTATTAATACAGTCGTTTACACCACGGATGATAAAAATCTTTTAACAAAATTGTGCACATATCCACACTTTTTGGGTGCAGCATGAGAACCCAAAATTGTCCTCAGCAGCCAGTAACGCTCCTACCTCCCGAGCGAGTATTCATCACACACTTATCTATTCAAAAAGGGGCTTGTAGGGGAGTTTGTTCGCGCTATCTTTAATAATAGACCCAAAAAGAACTTAGCCAATTTAGAAAATCTTTCAGTCAGACTCAGGGCTAAATGGAGTGGTTTAATCCAGCGTTTCAGCAGCCCACCATTGAGACGCTTTACGCCACTTTGCCGCCGTATTTAACCATTTTTGCACATCCTGATCAGAAGGAGCTAGGCCTCCTAAACTCAGTATTTAAATACTAGGGTTCACCATAAAACAGTAGAAATTATCGTTAAAAATTAAGGAATCGCATTCAGTGGGGATAATGACACTAGTGCGGAAAACTTCTTAAAAAGGGTAAAGGACGGATGTTCAATCTCTGGCCTTACGTATGAGGAATTGATGATAGAGATTCTATTCGTTCTAGAAAAATTAGCCCTGCAATGGTTCCAATATAATTGTGATGCCTGGCCTAGATGACAGCATTTCAAAACGGCTTTTCTAATAATGTACGGAGACATCAAAAATCAGTTTTATCTTGAAAAACATACAACAAATCTTTATCAGGGTTGTGAAGAAAGGACCACTGATGTTCTGACATGGTTGCAGATGGACCGAGCTTATCGTAAACTCAAACCTGATATTTAAAGTCTAGTCACCGCTCCGCGTTCTCTGATTATAATCAGTTAACACTGCTTGAAGTAGAAGTTGAGTGAATGGCGAATTTAGATAAAGGAGAGCGTTCGTTATTTATTTCAGAAGATTCATTATTCCTTGAATTAGCTTATGCCAAATACAATAAGCTTTCTCGCGCAGCTGGTATGAATACTAGTGTCACCACATCAAGTACTGCCAACTTGTCTATCTCGTATTGGTTGGGCTGAACGATTAGACACTTAAATACAGAAGTTACGACGCTCAGCTCAGAGAAGTGCAAATTCTGTCAAACTGAAGTCAATTTTCTGGGATTCGAGATAAATAAAGATAGGTGGCTGAAAAACGATCATAAGGTCCGCCCCTATACTTGAATATGCTCAACCCAGAAATTTTAAGCAAGTGAGCCGATTCTTAGGGGCTACAACGTGGTACAGACGATTTATCAAGGACTACGCTCAAACCTGTCAGTCACTCAATCATCTAAGAAAAATTATAATTTCTCTTAGGGGGGACGCGCAGCAAGAAGCGTTGTAGACTCTGAAAACGGGCTTGGTGTCGTCGCCTGGAAGTGGAAGTTTTTACACCCACTGACTTAATCGTCTATGGGTAAAAAAGGTATTAGTTAATTATGTAAATTTCCTGAAAATAGCATCGATTGAGCCATAGTTTTCCTGACTATTTTGGGAACGCGGGTCCCTACTTATTCTACACCGGAATTAATCAACAAACTAATTCCATTCTACATATTAAATTTTAAGAAAAATTATGTTATCTATAATCTAACATTCTTACGCCACTACTTACCTCTCGACTATATCTGAGCAGTCGGCTCAATGGATTATTAAAAAGAATGGATTTTTATAGTTTTTGGTTAAAAATACCTGGAAACCTTTTGTAAAGTTTTGGACTCAGTCACAAGTCCAAATAAACATAAAACTACTATTAAACTAAAAAATGAACGTTAAAATAAAACTAAAAGGCAAAAATGGGCTTATAATACGATAGAATTCAAGAAATTTATATAATTAATAGAATGTAAAAAATTCAAGGCATTTCAGGAAGATTCATCACGGTAATATTACACAAATTCATTGCATTTGTTGTTAATGTTCCGTCTAGTTTAATCTTCGTGGGGTTCGTGATTATATTATCGCGGATAAAGTAATCCTGCCACAATTCTTCTTTCATTATTTCGGAAAACGTAAAATTCTATGCCAGCAACAATAGCACGTCTGCCACTAAGTCCATGGCGAGGTAAGTTTTGAGGTAAGAGGGTAAGATCCAACTCGAGTTCTGTGACGGGTTCTACCCGTAACCTAAAGTATCTGCCTGCATAAACGATATGCCATATTGTATCAGTAGGTTCTGGACCAAGGAATGGATCTTGAAAAGAAAAGAAATATTTGTAATTTTAAAACTTTTAGACATCACACTCCAAATTAAACACGGTAGAATGCCTAATTAAAGCTTCGAATATAAAAAAATTGTATTACAAATTATTTATCCGCTTAGAATTTCAAAAATCGTTAAACGATTAAACGTCGTTAATCGTTAAACGTTAAACAAAAAATCGTTAAACGATTACAAATGCAGAATTTTTCGAATCTGAGGAATGCAATATAAATGGAAATAGTAATTAAAAACATAGAAGATGCTCTTTGTAATGCTAGAAAGAGTTTTACATATTTTAATGCCAAAGGGAAATTAGCATTGGCTCAAAAAATATTCTTACAAATAAATACGAGTACAATATCGTCTTGGATCCGTATTTTTAGAAAAATTTTCTAGATTCATTTATATTTTTTTAGGATTATGGAATACTTAAAATGAAAATCGTGACTCATCACAATTGCCAAAAATAAAAAATTTTGAAAGGAAATTATCTCTAAAATTTCAGGCTATCTGACCCAATTTTTGATCATTATTTCTAAGCGAAAATTGCAGAATTTTGATTTAACGGCTTAAATTTTTTTTAAATTGATAAATTGGATGATTGCAATTAGATTTATTACCATAAGAGGTATTTTTTAGTTTCTGGTTATAGAGAGATACAAATTAAAAAGAAGTCTTTAATCTTTTCTAGTGTTATTTTCCATTATACTCAAGGAAATTTTGCTTGAAAAATTTATCGGGAGTTAACGTGCCGGCAGACTACAGACAGGCCACAAGACAGATAATTTCTTAAAAACCGTTTTATCTTACTTAGAGGGAGTCAAAAGATTCAAAACTGACGAACACGGGATAACTCCAAATTCACATGAATCTATTAACTTCCATCACGACTGATGTGAATTTAAAAATAATTTGATTAATCTGCGAAACACGCATTCGTTTCTATTTAAGTCTAAATTATTACAAAATTATTTTGAAAACCTAAGGTGTACTTATATTCATGAATTAAAATGTCATTTACCCCTATCAATCGGTGCTCGAACTCCCAACAGTCGTTTATTTTGTTTTATATATGCCACAAAACGAAAGCCCTCTTCTTCAACCATGCGGATTAAATAATTGTTGGTTAGATAATAGTTTCCAGCAGAAGGATCAAAAGAACCCGGAAAAGTAGCTCTCGTCACTCTCCCTGTATTATCTACCCACAACTTAATTGTCTGGGACTTATATTCCACTTCATGATCGTGAGGCGTTTCGCTTCCCAAAGCATTGAATTCTGTAAATAAAGAACAAAGATTTGTAAATTTAAAAAAAATTTTAAATTAGCCTGGAAGTTAAGCATGAAGCAAGTATAAATCGAACTTCTGAAAATAAAACAATTGGTCATAAATGAAGATTTAAGAATGGAGTTAAAATAAAATCTCCCTATTTTGTTAGTGATGAATTATTTTCAGCGAGCGGACGAGAGCGGTCTGAAGCTGCGCAACGAACCTAGGCGCCGTTACCTAGTTGCAGATAACCGTCGCATGGGGAGAAACGGTAAGATAGCGCGCGCATGCCCGGGACATACGGCGCTCTCCCACCAATTATCTCCATTAGGTGTTTTTCCGCAACAACGAAGCCGATCTTTGGCTCATCGCATGAACGGAAGTGGTCGGAAAGCGTCGTATGTGATCGGCGTGCGCCCACTCTCCCACTACTTCTCTCATGAGGCTATCATCTCTGGCGAGGTAGCCGAGCCTATGCTCGTAGCGCAACTCCAGACTGGTCAAGATACTAAAGGCATTCAGTGAGCAAAATTGAAATTAGTGCACACTGGGCCAAAATCGAGAAAAACTGTCCAAGAGTTTAAAAAAAATTTCTTTTTTGTTAGTTTTAAAATTTAGGATTGTCTCTCTTATGGTTGTAGACCTCGGAAAAGCGGTAAAGGGCCTAAGTATTTATAAAATACTCTTGGGCTTACTTTCAACGTACGCTGCACTGACGCAAAATTCAGCGCTCTTCAAATCGAAATAAATTGTTTGTCTTTAAAATTGTTCATTTCTAAATGTGTAAACCGATTCAAACGTTCAAATATAGAATATATTCTGAACAATAAGTACCTTCAAATTTGTGAATTCAGAACAATAGTTCTAAAAAAAAGTTTAAAAGTAACTTTGACCACGACTGCCGGCCGAGTTATTTTTTTATGAATCAATGAAACCTATTCTAATACATGTATAATAATTGGCTGCTAATTTTTTCAACTTGGTTCTTGACTCCGATTTTTCTTCGGCGGGCGCAGCGCAAAGTACTGTTGGGACCATACTTCAAAAAGCTCTCTGAATGCATGAAATGTTTCTGCAATGGGCCAAATTCTGTTACTCAAATGTTTTTGGGGGCGCTGAATCCGCAAACAAAATGGTGGATTCAAAAAGGCGGAAAATTTTGCTAAAGAAATTTTTCATTTAAAAAAATCGGTATGATGTATGTAATATCCTATATTTTCATGAAGGTTAATATTATATTAAGAAAACTTACCCCCAAAAATGAAAAGAATTACAAATTGAAGAAGCAGTGTTTTGACTAAAACCTTCATTCTACAGACTGATTATTTAGACGAAAATTGACGATTTAAAAAACATTCTGGCTTGTAAAAAATTTCCAGTGTGTTAATTACCGTCGCAATTACGTCGCAGAATTACCATATCTTTTATCGCAAAACAAACTGTTAAAATATGAAACATAATTTTTCAGACTTTATAGACTCTATACTTCTAATAATATCATCGGTTTTTTCTTAAGCAATTATAAATTATTATGAGTCGAGTCAACCACGCTTGCAAAATTAATATTAGCCAAGTTCTCGGCAAGCCATGAATTTATCAAACCAAAGGTGGCTAACCAATGTATATAGAAAAATATCAACGAAAAATATATATTTGAAAAAATGTATAATAAAGCCATGTTTAGAAATTTCTAAAACATATTTTATACATCCATTTTACACATTCTAATAATGAGCATTACAAAATTGCAACATCAACTTAGTTATGTTTTATACGCCGAAAATGGTTTTTTATCATTTACTTTGATAAATTTCTCTTGTCGTCGTTTCTCACAAACTCGCACATGCGCGTTGTACTTGCTTCTTTAAGTAAAAATTATTATCACTGGAGTTTGTCAAATCAAAGTTAACTAACTAATTTATATAAAATATACTCATAAAAAATAATTTTGATGACTTTTTTATAAACCGCTGTATAGAAATGTTTAAAATAATTGTTATAAATTCAATTTAAAGAATCTGAAATGCTGCTACATAATACTGTTGGATCAATTTAGTCCATTTTTCTCAGACCTAAAATGGCTTTATATAATTTATTTTGCAAAATCATAAATTTTTCTTAATTAACAAACTTTTGTAAATATATTTTATTTTAATTGTTTTTTTTGCTTAGTTTAGTTAGCAAAATTAGATTTTACCAATAAATAGCTGGTAGAGATCTTGGAAAAATTTTTTTGAGGATAAAGAAAAATGGTTTACTGATTTCCAAGCAACACGTCCAGAATTTTAATTAAGAAATTAGATTGCTTGCGTGTCGATTGAGAATTCAAAAAATATTGTTGTTCTATCCTATAAAAAATAAAATAAGAATCATAAAAAGCATTATAGATTCTACAGAAAATAGCTTGTTGAAAAACACATTCAAAAAATATTGAAAGGAATGAAATTTAAGCAAAATAAAATTCCAGCAATTAAAGTAACAATAATCACTAGACAGCAGTTGATAAAAAAGAAATCATTGATATAAATTTTTATGATTACATCCTATAAAACATAAACCGTTTATGGAACAAAAGCAATAGTAAAACAGTTTTGTTGTTGACTCTAAACTTGGCAAATACATGCCTCGCGGTAAAGACTATTTAGAAGTCATCAGTGACTAATGCTTTCTGGGATGTCACCATTGAAATTTCTAGAAATAATTTCTATTTTATCAACAGTTATCTGGTGATAATTGTTATTTTAATTTGTTTGAATTTTATATAATTGAAGTTTTATTTCTGTCCATCTTTTTATTATATGTTTTTTAACAAACTCTTTAGGATCACTGTTATAATAAAGAAGTTTTATTGCAATGTTTAAGTTTTCTTTAAAATAATTCTTTGTAGGATTAATATTTTATGTGGAATTGGATTTTTTTGAATCTAATTTGTTTTTAACTAAATTTATCATCTCTGATGATCACACCATTACAAAAAATTCTATATTCTTATTCAAGTTCAAAAATTTGAATTTATGGTGTAACGTACCGTCACATAATGCGCATGTGCAGGGAAACTCCAGGCTGACGTGGCGTGCTCCCCCACACTTACGACCAGCCAGTGCGCCGACACGACGCGCAGGCACGCGCAATATAGCTGGCCGCGCGACACAGAAACGGCAGTTCGCTGGGTGCGGTGAACCGAGTAGCCTCGGGGATCTCTCACCCGGTGCAACTCCT
>JAAAKG020144632.1:0-11079 GCA_010014905.2 Druon quercuslanigerum
AACCTAACCTTAGTCAAATCTAACTCTATTACTACGTAAGTCGTTGACCAATTTTTCATTTTTAAATTTTAGTAAATAAAGAGCTAACAATTACTTTAAGTTTAGGGAAATTTTCTACAAAATTGTAGGTATTATCTGATTTCTTAAATCTTAGGGAATTTTCCCCAATTTTTAAGTGAATTTTGAGAACTTTCAGGAAAATTTCCCTAAATCTTGGAGAAAATGATTTTCCCCAACGAAAATGTGGATGTTTCCCCGCTAAAAAGTGGTGAAAATTCCCGGCATTTTTTTACAGTGTTTTTCGACTTATTTTAAAATATAGTTTTAAGAACTATGTGAAAAAAATATTTTAGTAAAAGTCTTCTCTCAAAAACTATCAATCGTTCTAAAAATTTAGATTGTTCATAATATAAAGATGATTTTTTCTCTTTAAGAATTGTTGTACTGGAAATTGTGTAAAGGCATTAAAGATGCATAGAAAAAGATCAACTATATTTTTTGAAAATACACAGTTATACTGGAAAATAATTTCGATAAAAGATTTAGCGATTTTAGCTTATACATTACGGGGCTTATTTTTGTAACGATTAGGCGTAAGAAATAATTATGCTTCAAAGTATTATGTAGATATCCACCTTTTTTAATACTTGTTATCATTACAGGTTGTTGCTTTTTTTATATAAGAGTTAATTTAAAAAAAGCGATTCATATGTAATTGGAAAATTAAAAAATATCTTTTTCATGTTTTAATCGATGGAGTACAATTCCCGTAAGTTTTCAAAAGCAATCTATGACTTTCAGCAGAACTTTTCTTCGAATTAAAAAAGAAGAGGAAAATTTCCTGCAAATGCTGCTTTGTTGGTATTTAAGCCGGCATCTTTAATGCTACAAAAACTATGCTGTTTACACTTCGGTTAAATGATATCTAATCAAAACTAAGGACTCATAATGGGACTTTCACATTCATATTGTAACAATATGCCTCAATGCGATATAATACAAGTAACGCATTCTTTTAGAATTTCCTAAAAATTAATGCACTATTTTGCACCTCAGGAAAAAATATTTGAATATTTCGCTAAAAAAATACTCTATTTCAATCATTAGAGTTTAATTAAAAATTAAATGTATACAAAATTATTTTTATCTTATTTTGCGTTATAAATTATTGCAAAATAAATATTCGGTTGCAAACTGACCCTTGTTATTCACTTTTTTTTATATGATTAAAATTAATATCTTTCTATGGGATATTTGCTATCTTTAATTTATTTTTGTTTAACATTATATAGAAAAAAATTGAATGATCAGGAACACTGTTACAGATTTCAGGTCTCCAGGAATTTATAAGCATAATGCCTTGAAAGTTACAGAGATGGTAATAAAGCACTTTTAGTGCCGCATTGTACCTTTGGGTGTAGGTCGTTCACGCATGAATTAGACAACTAAAGTCGGTGTCTAAAGTACGTGACCCTCGGTTTGAGCGTTCACCACTCGTTCAAAAAGAATCGCAGAAAATTCTAGCCGGGTACACGTGAAAGCTTAAAGTGTCCCTCGTTGAACGATATTTATATTGTTATTCTTAAAAATGTTTTACGCTAGTGCTGATGTAAAACGAATAAAAAAACGAGTTTTTGGAGGCACTTTCTTTAAGCCTCGCCTTTCGAGACTTTCCAAAACGAGCTGGCAGTCTTAAAAAAACTGAAAAAATTCACAGAATTCTTTCTACACACATCTCGACTTCACTTAAAAATTACTTATGTTAAATTACAAAGGATAATAATCAAGAAGAGGATTCAATATTTTGGCTACGAAATTCTTGAAAATTAAAAAACTAAGAATCCAACGATCAAATTAGAATGTTGGACGTTGAAGTATAATTTCAATTTTGACGTATTTTAAATTAAATTTATTATGCTTTCGTCTGCAACAATATCAACAACAGCAGAATCCGTGAAACCTTTAATTATTTGCAATTACTTCGCAAAGTGTTATAAATGAAAATCTCCGTGCACTCTATGGAAAAACAACCAAAATGCCACACATTAACATAAAGGATGAAGTGAAAGAAACAAAGAAACATTAAGTATCCCAAAAGAGATGGCCTTCTAGGAATTTTTCAGACGGAAAAAACAAAACAGAATAGTGTTCGGTCTATAATCCTAATCATTATCAAAAAATATTCAGGGGACTCTGTAGGCTTATAAAATCTTGTGGTTTTAAATAAAGTTTGACCTACAGTCATGGGTTTTCTACTTTACTTGTGATGTCATATACTATTTCTATTAAAACTAATGTAGGAAAGTATACCCCCTGTCATTTCCTGATCAAAAAAAAAATTCTCGACCTAGAAAATATCATTGAAGAAAATAAAATTACAAACAATAGCACTAGGTAAACAACGCAAAATACGCAATGGAATTGCCCATATTCTAAATTATTTTTTATAAATGGTATAAAAAGTCGTTTAACACAAAATAAAATTTGATAGACTTTTTAATATAATTAACAAGCGCTTTCTTCAATCTCTTTTTTTTTTTAATTATTTGGCAGTCTCTTAAACTCTAGAGAAATGTTAATTGTTTATCAGAAACGATCGCTTAGTTTTGTATATACTTTTTCATGAGAATCAACAGACTTTTTCCAGTGACTCTATTTTAAAAAATTGACTGTTCTTGTATTCAAGCAAATTCTCTGAAATCTCATCAGACTTTTGTCCCCATCCAGAAGAATAGTCACTTATAATTTAAAAGTTTTTTTCCGTGTAATGATTTTTGAAATTTAAAGAAAGAAAATAGGACCCTGTGTCGGTTCCCTGACACCAAAAACTAGCTTCCTTTTTTATAAATTGAATAAGGAATAATTTTTAGCCTACAGTTTGAAATATAACTAATACCAGCTTTTTTCAACAGATCTTTACATGCAATGAAAATAGGCCAAAAGAGGAATCATGGAAAATTGAAGTCAAAGATGACGTTAAAATATTCTGGTGCTAAATTGCAAGAAAAAGGTGTTCTCTTAGAAATCGAAGGACTTCCTCAAGCTCAATTTAAAAATGTCACATTTGAAATAACTCCCACTGAGCAAAACGGCATTTTTACTGTAAGAGGTAAATTCATGGGAGTGGAAATGGAAAAAATTGACATGGATATTCAAAAGTTACTGGAACTTCAATTCGAAGGTGCACCCATTATGGACATGTTTGGAAAAGCTAAAATCAATGTTAATTTACTCTTATTTCTGTTAAATCGTAAATTCTACGGGAATACATGATTCGTTAATGTGCCAAAAACTTAGGACTTCTAAGTATTTCAATTTTTAAATATTTGTATTAAGCAAGAATTCATTACTCAGATAATTAGAGTGGATTAGCGCAATTGTCGAGTTAGCTGATGTCCACATGTACGTTACTTCGCGTACCCCTCTCCAGCGGGCCGACGGTTCTCCGCATGTGATAGCTGAACTGCATTTGTCAGGTAACTTCACAGTTGCGCTACCCTACTTTCAGCAGATAATACAACATTCGTCACTAATTATATTAATCTAACGTGTATACTTACTTCTATGGTAATTAAAGATAGATTAAAAATAATTCGAAAGAATAAAGACAAGATGAAAGGGGCAAATAAAGACAGCAGTATGGCCTATAAATACAATTTATACAATCGTAAAATTACGCCTAAAGCATCAACTTTTAAAGATATTCGAATATATAATATTTATTACTTATTATAAATCAGACGTTTACGCGAAAAGGATTTTTAACCAACGTAGGCCAACATACAGACTTATAGAATATCGTATTTTAGTACACCACTTATCCGCCTATATAACATTTGCAACCTCTGAAGTGAACATTACAAAATCACCAAAATTTATAATTTCCGTATGTCATAGAATTTTTATATGGATTTTTTTTGTAGATTAACTGTAATATGTTTATTTATGGACTTAAAATACGGTGATAAAAAAACGTTCTTTTCAATATTGAAATACAATAGTAAAAACACAATTATTGACAATAGCATTTTAAGAAATAGTATCAACACGATTTCACTGGAAAACTTTCAATACAAATTTGCACATTTGTATTTCATGTTCAAGAAAACTAAGGCATGCTTTTTTGTGTTTTTAGACACGTTTCATATACAGATGTTGCAGTTGAGTCGCTTATTTATTTATGATATTCACATATCGCATTGTATTTTTCAACTTTAAGTATAAGATAACCAATAGTTATTTTTAAACCAAGTTCTTGAAACAGGTGATTTCATCGAGTATATCGTTTGCATCAGGAGCTGGATGCGAATGCTGTAATTACATGAGTAGCAATTACATGTACGCTTGTATAGCACATGCCATTTTTTGCAACAACCACGTCGAAATGTGTAAAATGACTCCAACGCACAGCGATTTTAGTCACCGCGCGACCCATGTCTAAAGTACCTTACCTCGAATCTGCACATGTACAAACATTTTGTACACAACTGCTGAAGTAATGCTCTTTAGGCACAATTTACAAGCTTAAAAAGTGCAACTTTAGAGGCAGATGTTGCAAAAAATAATTTTGTTTGTATTATAAAGCCTGAAAATGGTTTCGTTTAAATAGTCAAGAAAAGTATTGTTTCCCCCATCAGCATACTCTTATCTCTATGTGTATTATTATAAGGGCCTGCTTAGTGAAAACTAATGAGTAAGCCCGCATGGCAAATTGCAAGAAATTGGTGTACAAAACGAAATTTTTTTAAATAACATGTCACGTTAAAACTGACTAATGGTTTCTCCTAAACAGCGTGAGATGGCATTACCGCTCAGCTATTTTAGGCACAACACGATCTTTTTCTAATTTAACTTATTTCGAAACTGTGCATAAGCATCTTCTTGAACCGGGCTCAAAATAAATAAGCTTATGCGCAAAAATGTTGTACAGTCTGTTGAAATAATGCCCTTTAGATACAATTTACAAAAATGAAATGTGAAACTTTAGAGGTGGATTTTGCCAAAATAACTTTGTTTTATAAAGCCTGACAACGGTTGATTCTAACACATTCGAGAAAAGAAATTATTTCCCCCCTATCGGTATACTCTTATCTGCTTGCTCAGTGAAAATCAGTGAGTGAGCTCGCATGAGAAATTTCAATAAGTTGGCGTATATGGAAACATTTTTTTATTTTTAAAGACATCAAGTGGTTCTGTTCTTTAAATCCTGTAAATTTACTCTTGGCTTCGTGAATTTCTAAAAGGGATGAAATATCATTATTGAAGATTTCTTAAAGATTGTATAAGTTGTTGCTTTTGAATCTGGATCAGAATTTAGAAATTGTTATACCAAATTGGCGAATTAAAATGGTTTAAATCACCAGCTCAGAGTACACCAAAAGACCGGAAAACTGGCGAGTCAAAATACGATTTGTTTAAAATTAATTTTAAACGTTCTTCTTTTTGAGTCACACCACAAATATCGCATGAAGTATGAAAATTTGTTACAAATTATCTGATTCATATAAAACTCATTTCTGGGCGTCTTCTGAAACACAGATTCTAAAATAACGGTTCTGCTATGGGGACCATTTTTTAAAAAGATGCGATGTGTATCATTTTAATTTTATAAATGATTTGCTTGAGTCACAGATTCAAAATTTTACATCAAAAATCAAAAACTTCGGACACAATATGGCGACCAACTGTTTTAAAAATGATACGCAAAGTATAAAATTTATTTTATAAGGTATTTAGTGTACGATTTCAAAGATTTTATCCAAAATTCGGTTAAAGCAATAACAGACCCTATATAGGCACCATTTAAAAGAAATTTGTCGCAATGTTCACCCATTGGGGCGTTATTTCTCAAGCGACCCACTCAAAAAGTTAGTTTTCCGATTTTTTCAAAAAATAAATATTTGACCTTCAAAAATGAAGGTCAAAAATAAATTTGACTTTTTTTGGAGAGAATTTTTGAGACGCTGGGTCCCAAGTCCCGCCCGTAGTACAACGTTGTACACCTTTATTGTATTGCTTTCACGAAAAATAATAATACTATATGCTCGTGTAAATGAGCTTTCGGCACATGACATTGGTTGATAAATAAAAAATATTTCAACTAGACGCCTGTTTAAAAAATCAACGTATATATATTTTCGGAAGTCGCTTGTTCTACATTTGTTTCTTGTCAGATTATTATAGGACACAAATGAAGACCGCGTTCATCAGAGAGATGAGTTTCGAATAGTTATATGATTTTTTTATTTATATTATTAAAAGTTGAGTAATACTCAGGGAACAAAAATATCGCCATATATTTGGCCTTTACTGTAGCTTGGACTTGTTCAACTTATAAAATTAATAAATTAATTTTAAGATAACAGCTACTAAAAAACAGTTTTTGAAATTCATACCCACCCTATTCTTTTTTCAACCCAGTTTTTTACTGGCTATGGCCTCTAAAAAAGGTGAGAATAAATAAAGAAAATTCTCAACAAATGCATCAATGCTTTCAAGAAGAATCATCACAAGACGCTAAATAAACGCCGTATTTCTGAAAAATTACGATCAAAATTTCCTACACTATTTGAAGAACTAAAAATTTGTGCTTTATGTAGGAAAGAGCTCAGTCAATTGAAAGAAATAACATCATAAAATTGATATGGCACCGATCAGCCTTGTAATTATGTTCTTGCGTATGAAAACGTGATAATGTTCAATTTAATCAAATCATCATGTCAAATGATAATGACGAGTTATGCTGTGCATTAAAAAATATCATAAGGCTGCAGTTGAACTTCTTGATCAAATTAAAGAGAGGTTTAAATCATCCATCGAGTAGAGTTCAGAAAATTAAACGTCTCATACTTGCTCCAAAATCTTCGAGTTTATACTTCCCAAAAGAGAAGAAACGAAAAGTATAAAATAAAGTGACAACAACTGGCATTACAAAAAAACGAAAGGCGGAAAGAAAGGCAGATAGAAGGCCATAAATCAGCATAAAAAAATGTTTGAACTTCAATTTTACTAATTTCATACAACCTGTTCTTGGACCCGACCTCTTATTCAATAACTTGATTTTCCAGAATTCAAAATTTATCAGTGAAATTAATGCAGATATTTAAATATATTAGCATATATTATTACTTTTCGTAAGAACAATACTATGAAGACATCACGATGCGCCGCGAGGCTCGAAAACCAGCGCCAACAGCGTACCGGAGTACTCAACGCTTATTTTCATAAATTACAATTTTGAATCCCACTTTCTAATGTACATAGTCTTATAGGAAAACTTATTTTTTAAAAACATGTATAGGACCAATCGTAAGGGCGTAAAAACCCATATCGTAACTGTATTACAGACAAATTTTGTCATCGCTATTAGAAGAGTCAAAAATGGCCGAAACAGACGATATCCACGAAAGTCCCAAAACTTTCAACCCTTTCCCCGTCTGTCAATAATTATCCGAATAACAAAATCCCCCCCCCCCCATAAACTAGCGTCCAATAGCACAACACTTTCCCTAAGTTTAACTTAGATCGGAAAACCTTGATTTTTTGAGTTAGTCACTTGAGAAACAACGCCCCATTTATAATTTTCTATTTTTAATACGTGGCAATTTCTGACAAATGTTGGATCCGCTATTTCGATATTTGATTTTCAATGCAATATTTCTAATCAAGTTTTATTTCAATTCTTTGGAGAAAATATCAACTTTTTAATACAATAATTGGAATGTGTGAACCACCACCAAATCAGCTCACTTAAGGTCACTGAATTCGAATCTAACTTCAAAATTTCATAATCCAAAATGGCGGTCCAATTATAAAAATGTTAAGCGATTTTTTTTTTATTGACGATGAGTGATATAATTTTGAGTTTTGATTCGAATTCAGCGAACTCGCAATTCGTGAACATCTTGTTCTCCAAAACGATTTTTACGTCAGTCCCATTTATTTTGAAATTTATTTCGACATTTTGTATTAGAACTTTGATTGAAATCGATCTAATCGTTTCCAAAAGGTAAGGACAACATATTTTGCTTGTATGCAAGATTCAGTTTATCACGTCCAAAAAGAAAAATCATGGTAACGCAGCCAATTGCAAAATAACTGATTAAATAACAATTGTAGGTAATAAAATTACAACTAGCAAGTCTAACAAGAAATCATATAAACGGATTGCCATGTTCATTAAATTGATTCATTTATAATATTCGTTATAAAATTGTGTACAATAGATTTTAAAATTAGTGGCCTAGCGAATTCTTCTACGCTAAAATAAAAGTTCTGAACGAAAACTGGTGTTCCCTCAGTTACATAAGTATTAAAAATTCAATAACGTGGAAAAAGTCTTCTCCGTTTGGTAAATTTTTTGTCTCGAAAAAACTCTAAAATTTGCTTCTTTATATGGAAGCATTCACATATAGAGTCAAGCTTCAGAAGATAGCGAGGTGTCCTTTTTTAAGTGCGACTTACTTGTATAAGCAGAGGAAAAAAGCATGATAAGGGATAGGTACCTGCTTCTTCGACACACTTGTATATACAATATGGAGTAAAATTTTTTTTAACCCACATAAAAACGCTGCAAAGTATTTTTCATACATACGTATTCTTTACTGGAAATATCTTAAATCCCTAAGAGAAACATGAACGATCTTCAAATAAAATTAAAGTTCTTAGACATTCTACATTGGCCTCGTCACGGAGTTTTCACGAAGCAGGCCAAGAAATCTACGTCCAGTTATGTTTAACTAGGCTGGATGGCAGTTATAAACTATTTAATAAATAGCATGATAATATCATTTGCATCTAATTTATAAGTGTTGGTTCTTTTCTACGCCTGCGCCAACCTTGAGGCATTGAGAACATGGAGCAATTGAGTAAGCGTTATCGGTTGTTGAGCACATTGCAAAAGCTCCTAATTCTCCCTTGACGCTCCGATATCTGAACCAAGGCTTCTTCCATCATGTTCCTCAGCTTAGTCAAGTCCGGTGTTTGGTCACAAGATTCTATGTTCAAGAGTTCGGTAAAATACCTTTCCCATACGTCTTTCTTCGCGTATCTGGAATATAAAATAGGTGTATGATAATTATTCGAACAACAGAACCTAACTGTTAGCCGATATTTGATTTTTACCACTCTAAATCTGGCCTGTTTATTGAGAGAAATGGAAAATAGGTTTATTCTGAAAAAATTAAAAAATGTTAAACCTTAAATCAAGTTTTCGGAATATGATTTTTTGATATAACCATTACAATCAATTTTGTACATAAAATGTTCGGTAAAACTTGGTTAAAATTGAAAACATCCTAATTAATTTTGCTAATAATTTTGTCTAACTTACTAGCATTAACATTTCAGGAAATTATTATCATTTGATGAAAAAAAGTATAGCTTATTTTTATATTTTTTGGGCATTTTGAACAAAAAAATGCCTGCCATACTTTAGTTACGCGATTTTCAATTTTGATTTTCTCAAAACAGAATTTTTCTATCAGATGCGCGAAATTGATTTTTTTGTGAAAAACTAAAAATTCTATAAAAAATCACACATGAAGATCAATTTTAAAAACCCTCCTAATGAATATTTTCGAGAGTATCTGCATTTTTTACGTTAACCTTCAAGTACCCTTTTTAAGAAATGTAACATCTCGGGTGTGATATTTGCAAAGACCTTGAGAAAGGTCTATTTAATTTAATGTTGAATTTCAGTAAATTTCAGTAAGCAATTGTATGAAAATTGATGACTATTGGGTGTATTTTGAGGTGTTGCACTTATTAATTTTAATCTAGTTTTTGCAGAGATCTTCATTTGCATAGAGATTCTTAGTTGACCCGATAAACATATTGACTCTTAGAAAAAATACGAATTACTTAATTTTTTAATCAAAATTTTTTAAATAATAATTAGAACGTGTAAATTTACAAAGCAAAAAAAACAAATTGATGGAATAGTCATTCTTAGTTGACCCCATCATTAAATTGACACGTAGAAAAAAGACAAACTCTTATTTTTTAATGGAAGTTGTAATTGATATTGAAGTTGTAATTAATATTCTAGTAAATTTGAAAAGTATCAAGGAACAAATTAAATGACTAGTCATTTTTAGTTAACGTCATAAACATATTGACTCGCAGAAAAGAGCCGAACTCTTCATTATTAATTGAAATTGTTTAAATAATTAATATTCATGTAAATTTGTCAAGCAACAACAAAAAAAGTAATTGAATAGTGATTCTTACTTGACTCTGTAAACAAATTGACGCCTAGAAAAAAAGCCAAACTCTTAATTTTTGATCGAAATTGTTCAAATAATTAATATTCTTGTAAATTTGTAAAGCAACATAGAAAAGAGTCATCGCATAGACATTCTCAATTGACTTCGAATAAGTAAACAAATTGATTGATAGAAAAAAGACAAACTCCTAATTTTTTTGACCACATTGTTTATATAATTAATAGTTCTTTTAAATTTACAACGCAACAAAAAAATGTCATTGAATAGTGCTCCTTCGTTGACCATGTAAACAAATAGAATCGTAGAAAAAAGCCCAACTCTTAGTTTTTAAATCTAAATGGTTTAAATAATTAATAGTTCTTGTAAATTTGTCAAGAAACAATGAAAAAAGTCATTAAATAGTCATTTTTAGTTGACTCCGGAAACAAATTGACTCGTAGAAAAAAGACAAACTCTTAATTTTTTAATCTAAATTATGTAAATAATTAATATTCTTGTAAATTTGTAAAGCAGCATAGAAAAGAGTCATCGTATAGACACTCATAGTTGACTTCGAAAATAAGTTGCCTCGTAGAAAGACAGCCAAACTCTTCATTTTTCATTGAAATTGTTTAAATCATTTTTTGCGATTTCAGTGTAGGTTTTATTGGATTTTACACAGGTTTTCTTTAATTTTATGCTTGCAGCATGATCCAAAAAGCCATGGTCCCGCCACGTGCAAGTAAAAAAAAGTCAACCAATTAAGCGAAACGTCAAACTCCATCCATTTTGAAAGAACGTCGCGCGGCAAATTTAAAGCAAGTAAAACGTGAAGTGTGCTTATCACAGAATGAACTCGAAGTTCCTTTTAAAT
>JAAAKG020144633.1:0-11079 GCA_010014905.2 Druon quercuslanigerum
GCCCGCGGTCGCGGGGGGTTGCTCCGCGTCCGGTGCCGAGGGGTCGGAGGGCGAGGGCGGCCAACAGTAACTGAAGGATCTTGGAAGAGTCGAGAAGATGCATAGAAAAATTGTCCATTTTCTCTGACCCACCTCTCCCTCCGCTCTAGACTTCTCCTAGCATCAGATAGTACCCGTATTCTAACAACAATAAGCTGTCCTAATGGCCAGCAGGATTTACTTGTTCAGTGTGTAATGTCGGAATCGCAGTACGCCCCCGAACTATCTAACCTTGGTAGTAAAATTCCTGACAGCTGTTATGTAGTGAATTACACACTGAATACGGGACACGTATTGTCTTGTCCACCCTATATTTGTGCTGTGTTATTGCATTTGTCGATTGTACAGCATTTGTCGTTTGTACTTATGACTATATTGGCTTTTCTTTGAATAATTTGCAGCTCCTTATGTAGTATAGCTTTTTGCTATCAATTCACTAAAATTGATAATTATTTAAACAACTTTAATTAACAAATGTGGTGATAAGAAAATCAGGTAATTCAAAAATGCACGATAGGGTTTATCCTTTTGTGGAGTTAGAACTTGACTTCTTTCAGCCATTAGTGGATTCAAAAATCCGGCTGCTCATGTACTTACATAAGATTCGATGAATGTGGTAACCCTGCCCTCAGTTAAATTTGACAATTTTCCCGGCAAGGCTCGTCCTTTAGTCGATAATACTCGATAATACGAGTAGTTTTTTTGGTATGTTAAACTTCATTCCTTTCACCATTCAGTCGGACAAAAAATAAACACACTATATGCTATTTATAACTATTTATAACGTTATTTGCGATTCACTACATTAAAAAAAAAACAAGTGTTTACCTCTTAAGATATATAGCAATGCACTTGTTAATTAAGTTGGTTTACATGATCCACTATTGTTATTGGGTGACTAAATCATCAGGAGTCTGGCGTACTTCTTAGATGAAGAATTAAAAATAATCTCTAACAATTGAACCGTTGCACCGTGTAAAACGTACAGCTGGCTCTCAGAAGGGGGTACCTAGTGGAGAGGAAACGCTCACAAAAACAGCGTTGCAGTGGGCCGGGAGACACGAAAACTTGGCCAAAAACCAATATGGAATTTGTTTAAATCAAAATATTTATCACTTTTTAGACACTTTTTAGATAATTTCGTAAACCAAATTTTTTCGGTTGTATGATTTCATCAATAAATGTTTATAAAATACGAAACAGGCGGAATCGCTGTACAAAAATATATAGGTTTAACTTTTTTTTTTGCATTTCTTCATGCATAAAGTGATATTTTTCATGTGGGCATCATTTCGTTTCTCTACAACATTATGAAACACACATAAATTAGAAAAATGAGTTACCATTTTATTCACTAGAATATATATTTTGAGCCTGATCTGGACCATTTTGCACAACTTAAATTGTTTTAAAGAAAACTTAGTCGAATCGCAGCTGTGCACATTCATTTTTTCTCACTTGTGTGGAGATATTCAATGCACTCTAATAATAACATCTATGTATGAAAGTTGAGAATATTAACGATTAATAACATGAAAGAAATACAAATTATTCATAAATACTATTATTAAAGACAATAATAATTATTTATCACTTTTAAAATACAGTTAACCTAAGGATAGGGGCCCCTGATATGGTTTTTACGAAAATTGACGCCGCGCAACAAGTATGAGTAAAAGGAGCTGCCAGTGGTGAGCGGTGGTCGTTTAGGCATGAACAAAAGCTTTCTACGTAACGGCACTCTATCTGGGTAACTCCCCACCACCTTCAGTTCCACAAGTCGGCCCAGTCTCTGATTTTTACTGTATATTATTAATTAAAGTTGAAATTTATTAAAATTCAATTAAAAACATTTTATAAATAAAAATTTATTATAAATTGAGTCATATGCAATAAATAATATAGTTAAGGTAATTATCTATGTGATAAATAATGAAATATTAATTTAATAAATTATACATTAGTTTAAATTTTTTATTTTTCACCAAAGATTCGCAAACAGCTATCACGAAAACCCCTGAGTAAGACATTCCTAGTCCAATTCGTTAACTATTATAAATTTTGGACGCTATTTTGTGTTATACATTTTGAGTTTTGCAGTTTTTTCCAAAAATTCGTCATGACCCTACCAATAGAAATTTCAGAGTATATGCCAAAGATTCTCAAGGCTGAGAAATTCTCCGCAGGCACTCAGGTAGATATTTTTAAGGTCAAGGTAGGTCGCTTAAATGGTATGAAGGCTTTAAAATGGGGCAGTCATCATTTCCTCCACGGTTAGCTGCGTACCATTCTCCTTCCAGCGTGCTAGTATACCTCACTGGATTCGAAGTTGCTCCAGGCCCTCAATGCTACGTCCTCTGTCGAGATAATACCTTTGTCTTCCAACTTATACCTATTCTTATTTGAAAAATATCAGTATGTCCAAGAAAATCATTTGAATATACAAAATTAGATTAATTTTAATATAATAAAGTATAAATACGATATATTAACTTTTTATGTATAAAAAATTATACAATTTTCCACTTTTGGTCCAATTTTAAGATATAGTGGATTGATAATTAATTTAAGCTAACAAACCTAAGTGTATCAAGAAGCTATTATTTTGTAGAAATTGTTGATGTAGGTTTTTCGCTTTAGGGCCAGGTGAATTGTTAAAAATTAAGTTGTTTCACACGTTTCAGCCTACAATGGTGGCCCTCATCTACTACTGTAAACAACTCTGCCCGCCCGGTAGGTGACGAATACAATAGGACTGTTATATGACCGCGTATTACACTTAAAGGGGCAACTAAAAAATAATTCAAATAAAGCGACGCTTTTCTGGCGAACTTAAAGTTAATCGCCCTATAGGGCAGGTGTTTTACTTCCACCGTGACGAATTCCAATCCAGAAATTATTCTTCAAACTAGGTGTGACTTTGTTCGGTTCAGATGTGTGCTTGCAGGTGTGTGATATCCGTAGGTCTGTGCTCTGCTAGTCACCACACGTGGGCGCGCAACAGAGCGCGAAAATGGAAAACGTGGACATGGAAGATGTTTAGTTCAACGGTGACCCGGCTGATCCGTTTGATAATATGCTATATAATCAGGAAACACATGATTCCGGAATCCTAAACTCTTCTCTTACTAACCTCTCTCAGGAAATGGCTTTCAATCCCAACCCAGTCTCCAATACGGAAGTGCAACCCCAGCATAATCTCAAAACAAACAACGATCCTAATCTCTCAAAAAAAAACGTAATTTCGATCATATTCGTGAACAAGATGCTCAATTAGGGCAGAGTAGTAACGTAAATCGCGATAACAATAGCAGAATTAACGATTTAAGGGTGGCAAATCTTCTGAATAACAGGTATAACGCTCATAACCAGGAGCCGTTTTTCGTCATTGTAGAATCTTTAGAGGAGAAAACCTTTCATAGTCTATCTGTTGGTAATGTTTTACATAAGGATTTCCCAGGTATTATCAGGGACATCATTAGAGATGGTAAATCTCGGGTCTCGGTTGAATGTAACGATCATAAGGGCGCAAATAGGATTGTAGTGAAGCATAGCTAACTCAAGGAGTCAAAACTGATGGTTTTTTATCCCCAATTACAGGGTCTATCGGGAGGGTGTTGTGAGGGATATACTTATTGATATCAACATGGAAGAGTTGACGCAATTCATGATAATTAGCAATGGTTGTCAAATTGAGGGTACTAGACGTTTCGTAAAAAACTGGAAAAGGCACAGAACCTCTAAAAACAATCGTCATAACTTTTGAAGGTGAGGAGGTTTCAAATTTCGTTAGGCTTTACAATGTCCAGATGAGGGTAGACCCTTATGTGACCTCTCTAAAAATTTATTTGTGTTTAAGATTTGTTCAAGTCGTGACCAGTGCGAAAGTCCCAGGTGTGTTTTCTGCGGTGAAAAACCGCTTGACAATTGCAAAAGCTGGCAACCGGTCGGTTGATTTCAACCATCTTATTAGATCTTCTCAAATTTCTTTTTCGATGACAATGGCAAGTATGCCTCATCTGAATTAATCGAACTTCCCTCTTCTCGGTGATGTTGATTCGGACTCTCCTCTAGGACATGCTTCAAATGAAACAAACAAAACAGCTGATCTTTCCTATAGCCAGAGTACCTCTAAACCAAATTCTCCGCTCAGGAACTCCCTTTGGGTTAATACAAAACACTCTTCAAGTCAATCTGCCCATCAATTAAGAAGTAATCCCATGAGGCACTCTACTTCGCTTCAAGGCCAACTAAGCTGCCATCTTTACCAAATAATCGCTCTTCTGTTTTTTCTGGATCTGACTTCAAAAGCGAAACTCTAAAAATCGTATGACAATTATGCCGACTAACTTACGATTTAACCACACATTTCTACAATCCACTCCAACCCAACCCCCCAATTTACCAGCAAACTTTGTTCAGACCTTAACCCAAATCTTTTCTTTTTTGACCCACTTTGTAACACAGTTTGAACCAATGCTTTCAGCCATGGGCAGTCTTCAACTACTCTCCCCAACTTCTTCAGTATCTCAATCGCAAAGATGATCTTGAATAAATTTCCACTCTCATCCAGGTATTCTTTTTTCACTTAATTATGGTGAAACTATGTTAACTAAAAGTCCTTCAATGGAATTGCCGTTGTGTTTTTAATAGGAGCCCAGGACTTTTTGGATTTTTTGGAATGTACTGTCAACTACTCAAATATTTTTCTAGCAGGCGATTTCAATTGCCACCATACTTCTTGGGGTTTTGGCCGTTCCTGTCTGGAAGGCATCAATCTTTATTAGACGGTGAATAATTTTTATTACCATATTCTTAATACAGGAGTATGCACCCTTCGTACAGGACAAAACCAAGCTAACTCAGCCATCGAACTTACCATGGTTTCAGTGATCATCACCCAATTTTAACTGAAATGGACATCCCATGTTCTTACTATCAATTTTCCCCCACAAATATAACTTCAAGAAAGTCAAATGGAGTACTTTTAGAGAGGAACTAAAGTGTGCACATGAAAATAACCCCTTGAATTTGACGGATAATGAAAGTATTCTTAATGCCTATTACAGTCTATTTAACGATATTGATACGGTGCTTCCCAAAGCAGGACCGAATATTGACAAGAAACCTCTCAGGAACAGGAATTACCCCTCTTCCCCGCCTTGGTGAAACGAAGAATGCAATAGAGTTACGCGAATGAGATTAACTAAGTTCAAAAAATATTTGCACCCTTCTAGTTATGAAAATTACATTGAAAATAAAAGATACGATGCTTTTGCTAAAAAAAACTTTTAAACTATATAACAAAAATACATCGCTTTCATTCGTATTGTGAAACTCTACCTTTTGACACTTCTTTAACCAACGTCTGGTCAAAAATTCATGGTTTTAAACATAGGAAATTAAACCCCCCTTTACCTACTAATGATCTTGTTAATTAAGAGATGGTTTCCCAAATGGAGGAATATATTGAACAACTGATCAATAATTCTAGTGAAATTAATGTTGAAATTCCGGAGCTTCCAAATTCTTTATTTATCGATAGCGAAAGCCCTCCATTGTCTCCTGGAATTAATTGCCAACTTATAAGTAACTTGAATAATACAATCTTTATACAATCTTTAACTCTCCTTTTAACATGGACGAGTTAGTAATAGCCTTAAATAATTCAAAAGTCAATTCACCCACGCTCGATCGTATGTTACTGATACATAACCTTACATTAGATGAGTGTCTATTTCCAGATACTTGGAAGGTATTTATAACCTTCCGCCTGCCAAAGGGCCGAGGCAAATTAGACCGGTTTCGTTGGCCTCTTGCTTCCTTAAATTGATGAAAAATTGATTTTAACGCGTCTAAATAATTGGCTACAACACAACAATTTACTCCCCCCAACACAGCTTGGTTTCAGAAAAGGTCGATCCTGCGCTGATGGACTATCTATTTTATCCACAGGGCTTCATACAGTCAGGGCAATGGATGCGTATTCTACTTGTTTCTTCCTTGATATCAAAGGAGCTTTCAACGATGCTGTCCCAAAAATTTTGGTTAAAGACATGATTCAGCTAGGAATTCTCAAGAAAATCTGCAAATTTATTTACATCCTCACTTCAAATAAACAAGTATCCTTTAGAATTAATAGTAACAATAGAAACCCCTCTAATTTTAAAAAAGGGCTGCCCCAAAGTTGTATTACAAGTCCATGCTTATGCACAATTTATAATATGTCTGCATAAAGTCTTACATAGTATATGTAAAATCCTCGAAAATGTTGACGATATTGCATTATGCGTCACTGCAAACTCCTTAGCAGAATGCATTGAGGTTCTTCAATATAACCTAAATCGCTTAAATAACTATAGAAGGAACTGGGGTCTCTCAAGCTCACCAATGAAGTCTCAATTAGTTCTGGACAACCATTAGCTTTTTCCTAGACTAGAGGCTCTATTCTTGGTAATCATGTTTAACAGCAATCTTTCGTGGGAAGCTGATTTTAATCGTTTACTAGAC
The DNA here is from genome assembly GCA_010014905.2 of Druon quercuslanigerum. NCBI lineage: Eukaryota > Metazoa > Arthropoda > Insecta > Hymenoptera > Cynipidae > Druon > Druon quercuslanigerum. The sequence goes on from JAAAKG020144633.1 coordinate 6,550, forward strand.
AGAGGTAATAAAGTTTTAAATATTTTAAAATGTTTAAAAGGCGCTTGGCGGGGTTATGACCCTAAAACCTTACGCATTCTGTTTATTTCACTCGCTCGTAGCGCTTTAGAATACGGTTGTCACGCTCTGTCTATCTACGAGGATAAATGGTATACAAAATTTAATATTCTACATAACAAATTTTTCAGAATTATTCTGGGCTACCGCATTTCTTCGCCTATTAACATTATGTCAGCCGAACTAAAAGAATTCTCACTCTTCAACAGATTTCGACTCATAACGGACAAATTCCTTCTCAGATCATTCTCTGTTGTTGGATACTCGGTGCACGATCTACTGAGAAAGCTATTTTCTTACGTTTCAGACAATTTTGTGCCAATTAACATTAAGAAAGGTTTCCTCCTTCTACTGTCGTATGTTACTTTCAAACATAATCCACAATGAAAAGACTAGCAATCTCTGATTTATCGCTCAGCACCTCCTTTAAATTTCTTGTTTGATTACAATATACAGTTGTCACGACCGTTCATAGATATACAAACAGGTAGAATCTTACAGAACATTAGATCTCCGAACGATGACTTTCAGCGTCTGTTCTCCAAAAACATGTTTGACAGAATTTCCTTCTTTACTGATGGATCTAAATTTGAGGACAGACCGGTTGGTATATCTGTCTTTTCTCCACAATGTAATTTACAAACAAGTTTTAAAATTATACCAGAGGCTTCCATTTTCACTGCAGAAGCTATTGCACTTTGTGAGGCCATAGAATATATCATGAACAATCTTATAGAGAAAGCTACAATATGTACAAGCTCAAGGAGCGTAATGGAGGCATGCCAAGGTTTTAATGTCCTGGGTTCCGCCTCATATCTAATATGCAAAATATAAAACCTGTTGTATTTATTAAAATAATAAAACTTTGATATTAAACTAGTCTGGATTCCCGCCCATAAGGAACTTCTGGGAATGAGATAGCTGATAGTTTAGCTAAAAGGGCAATAGAGGATGGCGTGAAACTAAAGTATCTAATTCCATATTCTGATCTATACTATTTAGCTTATAATAGTGCTTTTAAACGTTCGAACCATACTTGGAGGAAGAAAAGTGAAAGCACGGGAAAACACTACTTTGATTACTACTTTCTTGAAACTAAAAAACCCTGGTTTATTAATTGCAAGGCTAAAAGAAGGGACATAGTAACTATTTCCAGAATTAGATCAAATCATTATTCATGAGCCTACAGTTTACCTAGGAAGAACTTTATAGATTTCAGCGAGTGCCTGTATTGCATTGATGTCGACGAGGACGTAAATCACGTAGTGTGGGCCTGTTCTCGTTATTCGGAACAAAGATCTCGCCTAGAGAAATCTCTTATTAAGAGGAGAACATTCCCTTCCCATAATATCGAATCCTTACTTTATAACCCTTCCAGTATGATCACAACTCGAAAAGCAAGTTTTCTGAGAGAGTAAAATATCTCAATCTAGAACCATGTAAATAATTAACATGTAAATATCAAAACAGAGTCTTAATTATAATGTACTGATTATGTCCGATCTAGGTTTATTAAAACCACATTCCATTCTTTTACGCGTTGTCGTAGCATACGCAGTTAAGCGACGGCCGGCATTGACTTTCTAAAGCTGCGCATCGATTCGCGGTGCATTCTCATGAAGACGTCCGCAGCCTGGTCCGATACTCCTGGATTTTATATCACACCATTAAATGGCTCTTTATACTCTATAGGCTCATCTGTCACTACTAAAATACTAGCCATGGCCAGATATGTGAAGGCTTTATACAGACTATCTCTGAGACTAAATAATTCAAATCGAACCCGAGATTGTGCCATTTTATCCCAATTCATCCACTTTTCTCAATTTTCGCCGCCATTTTGAATGGACCAGTTTAAATTTGGCATTTTTATAACAAAAATGTAATCAGCAACTCCTACAACCCTCAAGTAAGCAGTTTTAGCCTAATCTGCCAACTTTTACCAAATTTCTTCGCAATTTTTCATTTTATATTTTTGATTACAAACTCATAATCAGCGACCCCTAAAACCCTCACGTAAGCACTTTCAATTAAATCTGTTATCTTTTCTAAGATTTCGACACCATTTTAAATCCTCGTTTTTGAATTTGGCATTTTTTATTGAAAGTTCGTAATCATCGACAACTAAAACCCCTGAATAAGCACTTTTAGTCTAATCTGTCGACATTTGTAAAAAGTTGCAACCATTTTGAATCCGCCATTATTAATTTCTTGTTTTTGACCAAAAATTTGTAATCAACGACCCCGAAAACTCCCGTGTAAGCTCTTTTGGCCAGATTGTTCAATGGTTTTAATTTTAACCAAAATTCTAGGTCTCACGGCTCATTTTTCGTTGGCCTCCCTCTCATGCACTTACGACTTTCTATGCGGCGCTCCTGATTGGTCTAGCTTAATCATTTTATAACTGAACTAAAACTTCAATACATTTTTGAAAAAAGAAGTTCCGGTTTATTTTTCTTATACAGCCATAAAAGTCTGGACAGTTAGTTCTGAGACACCACTGTGGGCCGGGAGACCCAACGTCTTGGCCAAAATTAAAAACATTGAAATATCTCGCCAACTTTGAAGAATCTGAATTCAGAACCTAAGAGATCTGAGTTATATTCAAAAACCTAACTGTTATAGTTAGTTCTGTGTGCTTCAAGAAATTATTTATTCAACAAATTCTAAACAAAAAACTGATAAATCACTTTAAGATTTAAGGAGTACGATTTACTTTTTTTGAAAATTTTCACTTTCTTAAAAAAAAATTTGACTTTGGTACTATGTATTTTTGGACTCGTTCACTAAAATTATTTCAGCGTAGGCGAATTTAACACGAATTATAACGGCAATTATAACGGTCGCTTTTTCCCGAAAATATCCTTTTTGGTTCTTTTTTGCTGCAAAGTTGCGCGATCTATACAGTAATACGGTAGTATACGAAGGGCGAGGGAAAGCGGGGGACTCGCCTGTATTTCTAAACGTCTCTCGAACGACTGTCAATTTGGCCACATTGAAACAGCGTCTAAACGCATGAATTGTTGGCCGCAATATTTTATCCATAAAATCTAAAGGCAATTATGCCGAACCGTTCAGCTAGCTTTTTTTCTAAAATGTTCTTGTTTTTGTTGTTTGTTGTAATTGAAACTGGAGAGTATTTTTCTCGCTTGAAAATAGCGCGCTGTGTAGAATACGCGAGGGTATACCAGTAGCGAGATGCAAGAGCGGCAAACGGGGGGCTCGTCTGTCTTCCAACAATTTTTAATAGTTTCAATAAATGTAAATGATTTAAACAATCATTAATTCCAAAAAATGTAAAAAAGAATTGCATTTTCTTATTGAAATGTAATAGTTTGCAATTTCTTGGAGTATTAGATTTTGTTTAAGCTATTATGTAGCTATTTAAACTATTTTTTTTATTTACAAAATGTCTAAAAAGTCAGCCACAAATGTTCAATTTTTATGAATTTGTTTCCTAAACTACTTTTTGTTGAATAAGTACATAAATTGTATGTTTTGAATTACATATAATATAATTTTTTTTCTTTATGTTCTTTAAATTGAGTATGGATGGTTTACATCTTTTTTGGCGCACTAGTAAATAAATCATAAAAGTCATATTAAAATTTAAATTATAAAAGTGCATTTACTATTGCATTCTTCATATTTTTACAATCTTGACCGCGATTATATTATTAAAAAGTACATTTACCAATGCAAATTATGATTCAAGTTTCAAAATTTCCCCCGAACAACATTTATGAGGTTCAAGTGCTATATTTTAGGTCATTTGTAATAACTAAATTATTAAAAACATTACTTTAGTTTACTTTGGACAATAAGTACAAATTATATATAATAATTTGAATAATGAAACGCACAAGACAAGCCAAATTTGAAATTGACGAAAAATTGAATGTTACAAATATATCAAACGTGTAAACTAGAGGTGCGCAAAAAAATTCGATCCGACATAAAGGAGGAGGATCGCTACTGAAGGGAGGCCCAATATTCTGTTATTACTTATTACCCTAGCTTTATTTTAATTTTTTTTCATCAAGTAACAGTTTTAAAAAATGTGGCAACTTCGCGTGCACAATTTCATTGCGCGCTTGGCGCACAGCTGGCTTCACTCGCAAATTTGAGCGCACCTAAGGTGCTATATATTTACCTCGCCCTGCGCGCTCGGCCTTTTCATTTTTTTCAGATTTGTGAGCCTGTAATTTGGTGATTGCGATTTTTTTGGTTAAAAATCCTTCGGTTTTAGCGGACACATTCTGAGCACGTATCTCGTGCTTCGCAATCGATTTTGACCAGAATGTAAACTTTTCTGCATTATCTTGAACTCTATTATTTCAAATGTATATTATATTTATTTCTGCACCTTGGCCTAGGGCGTCTTATTAACGTATTTCCAAATGAAGTACAAATTTTGTTTTTTCTGAATACTTTAATACTTTTCTCTTATTTTACATCAAATTTTATTGTCAG
>JAAAKG020144634.1:0-11079 GCA_010014905.2 Druon quercuslanigerum
AACTTTTTTCTTGAAACTTAAACTGTTTGGTTCAAAGTGAAAAAATTGTTGAAAATTTATATTTGTAGATATAAAATTCACCTGCGTTGTAGAAAATTCGTCTTCTTGGTTTGAAAATTCATATTTTCGGGTTCAAAATTCAACTATTTATGTAATTTATTATTATTGTATATTTAATAATTTATAATTTATTATATATTTATTTTATTGTTTATTTATTTTTTGTTACATTGTTTATTGGTTGAAAATTCAGTTGTTTTGTAAAAAATTCGTCTTTGGGTTAGGAATTAATTTTTTCAAATTTAAGATTTACTGTTTTGTAGCAAAATTCATCTTCTTGGTTTGAAAATTCATCTTTTCGGGTTCAAAACTCTAAAATTTGGTACCATTTTTTTCTTCCTTGACTAATAGATCTTTTTTGGATAAAAATTCAATTGTTTTGTATAAAATTCGTCTTTGAGTAAGGAATTAATTTTTTCAAATTTAAGATTTACTGTTTTGTAGCAAAATTCATCTTCGTGGTTTGAAAAATCGTCTTTTTGTTTTAAAAATTCAACAATTTGGTACCATTTTTTCTTCCTTGACTAATAAATCTTTTTTGGATAAAAATTTAATTGTTTTTGTAAAAATCCGTCGTTTGAAAATTCAAGTGTTTTGTTAAAAGTTAATTTTTTTTTTTGAAAATTTAACTGCTTTCTTGAAAATTCAACTGAAACTTGAAAATTTCACAATTAAGTTAAAACTTTTGTTTTTTTTTTGTGTGAAAAATCTTTGTTAGTTGCAAAGTGTTTTTGAATGGAAAATTTATTTATTTTCGGTCGACTATTTGATTGAAAATACAATTATTTTGTGAAAATTAGGTTAAAAATATTTGAAATATTCATTTTTAGGTTGAAAATCCAACTGTTTTGTAGGGCTAGAAAATTCTTCTTTTTTATTTGAAAATTCAACAATTTAGTTTAGTTTTTCTTTCAGTCTTGCCTGAAAAATCTTTTTGAGTTAAAAATTGAATTATTTGGTTAAAAATTTATCTTTCTGGTTTAAACATATATCTTTGTAAGAAATTGTTGAAAATTTATATTTTTAGATAAAAAAATAATCTATTTTGTAGAAAACTCGTCTTCTTGGTTTGAAAAATCGTCTTTTTGTGTTCAAATTTCAACAGTTTGGTTAAATTTTTTTCTTCCTTGACTAATAAATCTTTTTTGGATAAAAATTTAATTATTTTTGTAAAAATCATTTTTCAGGTTCGAACGTTCAACTTTGTAGTTTGAAAATTCAACCGTTTTGTTAAAAATTTGTTTTTTTATTGGTTGAAATTTAATTTTTTTAACTGCAAATTTAACTATTCCATTTTTGGCTGAGAATTTATCTTTTTGATTTGATACCTGAACTATTCGGTTGAAAATTTAACTATTTTTAGAAAATTCGTCTTATTTGACTTAAAATTCGGCTTTTTGTGTTTAAAATTCAACAATTTGATCGAATTTTTTTTCTTTCTCGACTACAAAATCTTTTTTGGTTGAAACTTGATTTCTTTTGTTAAAAAATTTTCTTTTTGGTCTATAAAATTATCTATCTCCTTTAAAAAATTTAACTTTTCTGAAGAAAAATCGTCTTCTTGGCTTAAAAACTTGTCTTTTCGTGTCAAAAGTTCAAGAATTTGGTTGGTTTTTTAATTTCTGAACTAAAAAATCATTCTTGGTTTAAAATTCATTTTTCTTTGTTTTAAAAATTCAGCTTTGTAGTTTGGGAATTCAATTTTTTTTCATTCGAGATTAAAAAAATCTTTTTTAATTAAAAATTAAATTCTTTTGTTAAATAATCGTTTTTTTTGGTTTATACATTTATCTAACAGTTTGGTTGATTTTTTTTTCTATCGTGACTGAAAAATATTTATTGATTGAAAATTAAATTCTTTTGTTAAAAACTCCTCTTTTTGGTTTAAACATTCATGTTTGTAGTTTGAAAATTCAACTGTTTTGTAAAAAAATTCAATTCTTTTGTTGAAAATTCTTCTTTTTGATTTAAAAACTCATCTTCGTAATTTGAAAATTCAACTGTGTTTTTTATAAAATTCCTCTTTTTGTCTTGAAAACTTCTCTTATTGTGTCGAAAAATCAACGAATTGGTTGCATTTTTTTCTCTTTTTTTTAATTAAAATTATTATAAAATAATTATTAAAAATTTAATTCTTTTGTTAAATTTGTTCTCTTTTCTTATTTTTGTTCTTTTTCTAGGCTGAAAAATCTTTCTTGGTTAAAAATTCAGTTCTGACGTTTAATAATCCAATGATTTTGTAAATAATTCAATTTTTTTAATTCGTCTTTTAGATTGAAAAATTCAAATTTTTTGTTTGAAAATTAAACTGTTTAGTAGAAACTTTTTTTTGTGAACTGAAAATGTAACCATTTGAATGATTTTCTTCCGTTTCTTAAATGAAAAATCATTCTGGGTTAAAAATTAAATTCTTTTGTTAAAATTTAACCATTTGTTTGAAAATTCAACTATTTGGTTAAAAGTTCAAACTGCTTTTTGGAAATTAATCTCTTTTGCATGAAAATTCAACTATTTGGAAGAAAATTGATCTTTTTGAAATTGCAATAATTTAATTACAGAAATAAAAAATAATCCGAAATTTTCAGCCGGTATTTTTCCGATTCCCGAGTATTTGAACAAAACGGTCGTGAGTCTCCTTTGTCACATGTTGCAAGTGGATCCCATGAAACGTGCTACTATTGAAGACATCAAGTAAGTCCTCTCAAATCTACTTTTGTCATTTGCATTTAATATTGTTGCAGATTAAAAACCTGAAAGTGCCACGGATTTTTTTTTTAAGTCAGAGAATTTTTTCGAGGGCGAGCTTAATTTTTTTTTTAAATTGCAATATAAAATTGAATATCAATGATTCTCGATTTGTAAAAGTAACTTTATATTACTGTATTTAACTATTTTATTAAGAATTGTTTTTTGTGGTTTCAAATTCATTTTTTTAAACCTAAAATATAACTTTTCTGTTTATAATTATATGCATTTTTTTTAAATTTATTCTTTTTAGTAGAAACTTAATCTTCTTGATTAAAAAATCATATTTTTACTTAAAAATTCGACAGTTTGTTAAAAAAAATCTCTCGCGACTATAAAATCTTTTTTGGTTGAAAAATCAACTCTTGTTTGAGAATTCGTATTTTTTGGTTCAATTAAAATGTTTTTTATTACAAATTACAATGTTTTAGGGTTAAAATATCAAGTACTATATTTTTCTTTGAAAAGACATCTTTTTTTTATTAAAATTTAATTAGTTGGATGAAAATTAAATTATTTTGTCAGATATTAATTTTCTTGGTAGAAAATCCATCTCTTTGGTTGAAAAATGAGCTATTCTGTTGAAAATTCGTTTTTCGTTTAGATAAAAATTATTTTTTTAGTTAAAATTAAATAGTTTTAAGTTAAAAATTCAAGCATCTGTTTGAAAATTCATTTTTTGGGTTAAAAATTCATCATTTTGATTGATAATTCCTCTATTTGCTTGAAAACTAAACAGGAAATTAATTTTTTTCACTAAATATTTAAATATTCCAGTTAAAAGTTTAACTATTTAATAAACGTTCGATTATTTTAGTTAAAACATAATTATTGTAGTTAATTATTATTTTTTTAATTGAAAATTTAATCATCTTTTTTTCGGAAAAATTTAACAATTTTTTCTCTATCTTGACTTTAAAATATTTACTTGTTGGAAATTCAACTGAAGTTGAAAATTCATATCTCTTTTTGTTAAAAATTTATTTTTGTGGTGGGAAATACATAATTTTAATTGAAAATTTCTCTCTTTAGTTGAAATATAATCTGAACATTAACTTTTGCTATCAAAAATTCAATTATTCCAGTTGAAATTTCAACTGCTTTCTTAAATTTTTGTTATGTTTAAAATTAATTTTTTTAACTGAAAATGTACCTTTTTAAGTTGAATATTCGATTATTTAAGTTAAAAATTCATGTCTTTGGCTGAACATTAATTTTTTAAATCATTAATGTAACTACTCAATTTTTGGTTTAAAAAAATTATCTTTTTTAGTTGTAAATTCATATTTTTTGATAGAAAATAATCTTCTTAATTGCAAATTAATTTTGAGAATTAATTTTTTTATACTAATAATGTAACTAATCCAATTAAATATTCCATAATTTTAGTTAAAAATTAATCTCTTTGATTGAGCTTTAATTCTTTAAATGCAAAATTTAACTATTTCCATTTTTGGTTGCAAATTGATCGTGTTTAAGTAAAAATTCAACAGTTAAAAAAATACTTTCTCCTAACTGAAAAGTCTTTCTTAGTTGTCGCTGTTGGTTGAATTGAAATATTTTTTTAATACAAATTATAATCTCTTTCAGTTGAAATATCAACTACTACTTTTTTTCAGAAGTTATCTTTTTTGAAAAGAAAATTTAATTGGAAGAAAATTAATCTCTATCATTCAAAATAATTTTTTTGGTGGAAAATTCATCATTTTCATTTAAATATTCCTCTCTTTGATTGAAAAATTATTTGAAAATTAATTTTTTCTACTGAAAATTGAACTATTTTAATTGAACGTTGAAATTTTTTGTTGATTTGTTTGTTGTTAAAAATTATATTTTTTTAAACTGATAATGTAACTCTTCCAATTGAATATTTCATCATTTTAGTTTAAAAAAATCCTTCATGTTGAAAAGTCGTCTTTTTGGTTAAAGTTTAGAATTCATCTTTTTTTTTTAATTAAAATTTAATTACGTGGTTATAAATTCATAATTTTAATTAAAAATTCCTCTCTTCTGTTGAAAAATGAGCTGAAAATTAATTTTTTCTACTGAATATTTAACTATTCCAGTTAGAAGTTAAAATTTTTTGTTCTTGAAAGTTATGTTGCTTTTTAAAACTTAAAATGTAACTTTTTTAATTGTATATTCCATTGTTCTAGTTGAAAATTTATCTCTTTGGTTGAACATTAATTTTTTTACTGAAAATTCAACTGTTTAATTTTTGGTTCAAAAATGGCAGTTTTTTAGTTGAAAATTCGCTTTTTTTTTGGTAGGCATTAATCTTTTTGCTTAAAAATTTAACTGTTCAATTTTGGTTTACAAATAATTTTTTTTTTATTTCGAAATTCTTCTTTTTTGCTAGAAATTAATCATTTGGGTTGAAAATTCATCTTTTGGGTTGAAAATTTAAGTATTCCGGTTGAAACTTAACTATTTTGTTGAATTTTTTTTTGAAAATCAATTTTTTTTTAAACTGAAAATATAAGTAATCCAGTTGAATATTCAATCATTTTAGTTAAAAATTCATCACATAGTTTAAAAATTAATTTTTTAAATTACAAATTCATCTACTCAATTTTTGGTTAAATAAATTATATTTTTTAGTTAAAAATTCATATTTCTCCATAGAAAATAATCTTTCTAATTTGAACTTAATCTTTTATGTTAAAAATTGAGGTATTCCGTTTTAAACTTGAACTATTTTGTTGAAAATTAATTTTTTTAAACTGAAAATGTGAATAAACCAATTCAATGTTTTATTCACTTAAACAGATGAATTTTAATCTCAGAAAATTAAGTTTCTATTCAAAAAATACGACGAAAAATGAAATATTTAAGTTTTAAGTTAAAAAATTTATTTTCCGATAAAAACAACTAATTTTTAACCATAGAAATAAAATTTCAAAGAAAAAGATTAATTTTCTAACAGATTTTATAATTAATAATTTTATAAATAATTAATTTTTAACGAAATAAATAAAATTTTATTCAAAAAGATTAATGTTCTATCAAAAAGAATATTTTTAAACAAAATATATGAATTTTCAACAATGTATTTTAAATTTTAATTGAATTTTTAACATAGTAATTGAATTTTCAACCAAGAGGATGACTTTCCTACCGAAAATATAAATTTGCAAAAAGAAATATAATAGTTTAATTTTAAGTTAGAGAAATAACTTTTTAATAAAATAAAGTAAATTTTCAACGAAATAGTTCAATTTTCTATCCAGAAAGTGAATTTTCTACCATAAAGATTAAATTTGTATTCAAAAATTAATTTTTAATAGAAAAGATGAGTTTCCTTCCAAAAAAGAATAAATTTTAACAAAATACATGAAATTTCTATCAAATATTAATTTATTCTAAATATATTAATTTTATTAAACTGAAAATGTGAATAGTCAAATTAAATGTTCCATCATTTTAGATAGATATGCATCTCTTTGATTGAAATTTAACTATTCAATTTATGGTTGAAAACGATTTTTTTTTTAGTTGAAAATTCTTTCTTATTTTTGGTAGAAATTAATGTTCTTGATTGAAAATTGATTTCACTATTCTGGATAAAACTTTAACGAGTTTGTTGAATCTTTTAGTTTTTGAAAATCAATTTCATTTTTAAACTGAAAATTTAACTATGGATTTGTTAAATTTTTAGTTTAAAAATGAAATTGATTTTCAAAAAGTAAAAAATTCTCTTATGTTGAAAAATGAGCTGAAAATTAATTTTTTCTACTGAAAATTTAACTATTCCAGTTAGAAGTTTTAATTTTTCGTTCAAGAATGATTTTTTTAAGTTAAAAATTCGTTTGTTTTTTGTAGAAAATAATCTTGTTAATTGCAAACTATTCAATTTTCGGCTCTAAAATTATTTTTTTTAGTTGAAAATTCGCTTTTTTTACTAGAAATTAATCATCTGGGTTGAAGGTTCATCTTTTGGGTTAACTATTCAATTTATGGTTCAAAATGATTTTTTTAAGTTGAAAATTCTTCTTTTTTTCTTTTAAAAATGAAGTTTATTTTCAAAAAGTATACAATTCAACAAAATCGTTCAAGTTTTAACCGGAATGAAATTTTCAACCAAAAAGATCAATTTTCAACCAAGAACATTAGCTTCTACTAGAACAAAAAGAATTTTCAACTTTAAAAAATCATTTTGAACCATAAATTGAATATTTATCTAAAATGATGGAACATTTAATTGGATTATTAACATTTTCAGTTTATCAAAATTAATTTCCAACAAAATAGTTAAAGTTTTAACCGGAATATTTAAATTTTCAACCTAAAGGAATAATTTGAAATTTAGAAAATACATTTCTTTAAACTGTTATATTTCTTTTTGAAAATTTATATTTTCGGTAGGAAATTCATCCTCTGGGTTAAAAATTCAACTACTATGTTAAAAATTCATTAAAAATGTTAAATACATTGTTGAAAATTCATGTATTTTTTCAAAAAATATTCTTTTCGGTAGAACAGTAATCTTTTTGGATAAAATTTTATTTATTTCGTTAAAAAATTAATTTTATTTGTTTAAAAACTTATTTCTCTATCTGAAAAAAATTGTAGTTAAAAGTTTATCTATATTGTTGAAAATTTGTCTTTTTTTCGCAAAAAATTAAAATTTTTAGTTAAAAATTTCACTATTAGTTTGAAAATTCCATTAAAAATTAAAACATGTGGTTGAAAATTCATGTATTAAAAATGATTCTTAGTTTGAAAAGTAATATTTTTCGTTAAAATTTTATTTCTATGGTTGAAAATTAGTTATTTTTATTGAAAATGAATTTTTTAATTAAATACTTAATTATTTCATTTTTCGTCGAATGTTTTTGAAACAAATTTAATCTTCTGAGTTGAAAATTCGCCTTTTTTGCCAGAAATGAATCACCTGGGTTAAAAATTCATCTGTTGGGTTAACTATTCAATTTAAGGTTCAAAATGATTTTTTTTTAAGTTGAAAATTCTTTTTTTTTGGTAGAAATTAATGTTCTTGGTTGAAAATTGATCTTTTTGGTTGAAAATTCAACTACTCCAACTAAAAATAAAATTCTTAACCAAAAATGTTAATTTTCTACGAAAAAGACAAATTTTTAACAATATAGATAAACTTTCAGCTAAAAAATTTTTTTTCAGATAGAGAAATAAGTTGTTAATAATAAATAAAATTAATTTTCAACGAAATAAATTAAGTTTTATCTAAAAAGATTATTGTTCTACCAAAAAGAATATTTTCAAACAAAATATATGAATTTGAAACAATGTACTTTAAATTTTAATTGAATTTTTAACATAGTAGTTGAACTTTCAACCTAGAGGATTAATTTCCTACCGAAAATATAAATTTTCAAAAAGAAATATAATAGTTTAAAGAAATGTCTTTTCTAAATTTTAAATTAATCCTCTAGGTTGAAAATTTAACTATTTGGGTTAAAACTTTAAATATTTAGTTAAAAATTGATTTTATTAAACTGAACATTAGAATAATTCAATTAAATGTTCCATCTTTTTAGATAAATATTCATCTCTTTAGCTGAAATTTAACTATTCAATTTATGGTTCAAAATAATTTTTTTTAAGTTGAAAATTCTATTTTTTTTTGTTAGAAATTAATGTTCTTGGTTAAAAATTGATCTTTTTTGTTGAAAATTTCACTCTTCCGGTTAAAACTTTAACGATTTTGTTGAATTTTTTACTTTTTGAAAATGAATTTATTTTTGAAACTGAAAATTTACCTAATCCATGGTTAAATTTTCAGTTAAAAAATTAGATTGATTTTCAAAAAGTAAAAAACTTCAACAAAATCGGTAAAGTTTTAACCAGAATAGTGAAATTTTCAACCAAAAAGATCAATTTTCAACCAAGAACATTAATTTCTGCCTGAAAAAAAAGAATTTTCAACTTAAAAAAATCATTTTGAACCATAAATTGAATATTTAAATTTTAACCAAAGAAATAAATATTTAAAAAAACAGATGAATATTAAACTCAGAAGATTAAATTTGTATTAAAAACATTCGACGAAAAATGAAATAATTAAGTATTTAATTAAAAAATTCATTTCGAATAAAAACAATTAATTTTCAATCATAGAAATAAAATTCCAACGAAAAATATTAATTTTCAAACTAAGAATCATTTTTAATACATGAATTTTCAACCACATATTTTAATTTTTAATGGAATTTTTAAACTAATAGTTAAATTTTTAACTAAAAATTTTAATTTTTGTCGAAAAAAGACAAGTTTTTAACAATATAGATAAACTTTCAGCTACAAATTTTGCTTCAGATAGAGAAATAAGTTGTTAAACAAATAAAATTAATTTTCTACGAAAGAAATAAAATTTTGTCCCGAAAGATTAATTTTCTACCAAAAAGAATATTTTTTAACAAAAGTACATGAATTTTAGACAACTTATTTTAAATTTTAATTGAATTTTTAACATAGCAGTTGAATTTTCAACCCCGAGGATGAACTTCCTACCAAAAATATAAAAATCCGAAAAGAAATATAATAGTTTAAAGAAATGTCTTTTCTAAATTTTATATTAATCCTTTAGGTTGAAAATTTAATTATTCGGGTTAAAACTTTAACTATTTTGTTGAAATTTAATTTTATTAAAATGGAAATGTGAATAATCTAATTAAATGTTCCATCATTTTAGATAAATATTCATCTCTTTGGTTGAAATTTAACTATTCCATTTATGGTCCAAAATGATTTTTTTTAAGTTGAAAATTCTTCTTTTTTTAATATAAATTAATGTTCTTGGTTTAAAATTGATCTTTTTCGTTAAAAATTCAACTATTCCAACTAACAGTTAAATTTTTAACTAAAAATTTTAATTTTTTGCGAAAAAAGATAAATTTTTAACAATATAGATAAACTTTCAGCTAAAAAATTTTTTTTAGATAGAGAAATAAGTTGTTAATAAAAAATAAAATTAATTTTCAACGAAATAAATTAAGTTTTATCTAAAAAGATTATTGTTCTACCAAAAAGAATATTTTTAAACAAAATATATGAATTTTAACCAATGTATTTTAAATTTTAATTAAATTTTTAACATAGTAGTTGAATTTTTAACCCAGAGGATAAATTTTCAACACAGAATTAATTTCCAACCGAAAATATACACTTTCAAAAAGAAATATAATAGTTTAAAGAAATGTCTTTTCTAAATTTTAAATTAATCCTCTAGGTTGAAAATTTAACTATTTGGGTTAAAACTTTAAATATTTAGTTAAAAATTGATTTTATTAAACTGAACATTAGAATAATTCAATTAAATGTTCCATCTTTTTAGATAAATATTCATCTCTTTAGCTGAAATGTAACTATTCAATTTATGGTTCAAAATAATTTTTTTTAAGTTGAAAATTCTTTTTTTTGTAGAAATTAATGTTCTTGGTTGAAAATTGATCATTTTGTTTGAAAATTTAACTATTCCGGTTAAAACATTAATGATCTTGTTGAATTATTTACTTCTTGAAAATCAATTTCATTTTGTACTGAAAATGTAACTAATCGAGTTAATTATTCCATAATTTCAGTTAAAATTTCATCTCTTTCGTTGAAAATTAATTTAAAAAATTTTTTTTTATAGTTTGTATAATAATATTGTCATAAATTAAAATGTTGATTTTAATGTCTTTCAGAAAACACGAGTGGTTCCAAAAAGACCTGCCTACTTATTTATTCCCATCGCCGGTCGAGCAAGATTCTTCTGTAATCGACATTGATGCTGTGAACGAAGTTTGCGAGAAATTTAACGTGAAGGAGTCTGAAGTTCATTCTGCCTTACTCAGCTGTGATCCACACGATCAATTGGCCATTGCATACCATCTTATCATAGATAACAAAAGAATTGCAGATGAAGCGGCGAAAGCAGAGTTGAAGGACTTTTACGTTGCTTCGAGTCCACCTCCGGTCGCTTTCAGTCCCAGTGATTCGAATAACAGTCCTCTCCGACCTCATCCTGAGAGAATTGCACGTATGTTTCACGAAAAAAAAGATAATACTTTTTATAAGGGTCTGAGGTTTTTTTTATAACTAGAATGGGCCATAAAAAAGTAAATTTGGTCTTGAAAATGGAAAAAATTCAGCTTTAGTTTTAAAAAAATTCAGTTTCAATTCAAAAAACTAATTTTCAACAAAGTAATTGAAATTTTTATCAAATATTTTAATTTTTAACCCAGAAGATGAATTTTCTACCAAAAAAGAAGAATTTTGTAACGAAATAGATAAATTTTTAATTAAAAAAGATCA
>JAAAKG020144635.1:0-11078 GCA_010014905.2 Druon quercuslanigerum
ATGGTGTTGGACTCCGAGAAAATGATACAAAGAAAAACAAAACGAATCAGCCTTAAATAAATAAAACTAAGAACATAAATAGAACGAGTCATGGAGTGTCTGTGACTCTGGAAGTGCCAATTTCCAAAATAATTATTAAAATCGCGATCCTTGTGTGTTGCAAAAATTGCAACATCACACTACTTTATTGACCCTTAACACTAAGCACAAACTTACAAGAACCTAGTTAAAGTTCTCACAATGATATTAAAAACCAAAGCAAAATAAGAATTAATAATTTTAAATTACAAGATACTGACGACTGTGAATTTTTAGTAGACAGAAATAACTGAAACCAAAACAGAACACGTAGGTTTCAAATCATGAGCAATTGGCCAATTAAATTTTTCAATAATAAAGACATTACATTCTATACTAGACCGCATAAATAAAGACCGCGCATTTCTTCGAGAAATTAAAAATATTAAAAGGGGATATAAAATACATTACCACGATATCTTAGAAAAGTCACACGCGTTATTAATCGATGATCCTAAACATTGGTATTCCATAAATGAAAACTCTCGGAGAATACTATCAGATTTCTTCGAAGATTTTAAAAACGCGTACATTAATAAAATATTTTACGGGGAAATCAGGCCAAAAATTAAATTTTGCCACCAAAATAGAACTCAAGACATTCACTCCAACCTAACAGAAATCAGAAAACTATTTACAAAATTATATGCTAGAAAAAGCCGCGAATATTAATTGCGTAGATCTTACGAAACATTTAAAATAGAATATAAAATGTATATAACAAAGAAAGATTATAAAACTTTTGAAGACTTAGAAGACCTAGGTAAAGAGTGGAAAACTGAGATAGCTAAATTAAAAATTAGATGGCAAGTTTTGCAAATAACTGAACCAAGAATCGAAGACAGAAATGAACAGAGGCCTAACAATAGTAAGGTGATGAAAATAATTAGGAGAATAATAAAGATTCAAGGTGAAGTAAAAATAGTCAAAAGGATAACCAAAACAGAAAACAACACCAAAATAATCAGTGTAAAAAACCATATAAACCCCGATTTACATTTTCACTAGTGGGATTTCCATTCCTACCTTTCCCAAACAAATATCATAAAAATTCTAAATCTAATTTCATACCTAGATATCCACCTGGTTTCGACTGAAATTCTCAACCTAGATTGCAATCCAACTTTCAACCTAGATTTACAAACAATAGACCCAGATACGAATAGAGCTCCTACGACCAGATGTTAACAATGTTTAACCAAATGACGGTAGGCTCAAATCGGGGTCAAAGTAAGTCAATGTTGGAATTGTCTGCAAAAGAAACGGAAAAGAATTCAGGGAATAGTAACAACGAAAAAGAATCGAACTTTATTTAACAAAAACAAAATGAACGTCCAAGGCCCCGATCTACTTAAACAACGACATTATCACATGAGCAGAAAAATTAAGAAAATGATTGATCAAACAGTTTATAAATTATTAAAAGATGATATAATCGAATCGTCTTGTTCTGATAGGTCAAACATTATAGAGCTGATCAAAAAACCGTTAAGACTATAGATTCTGTTTAGATTTTAGACAGGTAAACAACATTACAGTAAAAGAACTCTGTTCAATCTCACTTCTGGCAGAAATACTAAAAACTTTGAGATCTACAAAATTTATTTTAAAAATTGACTTAAAATTAGTTTACTTGCTAATCCCGTTAGAAGAAATTTCAAAACCACACGCAGCATTCCAAGTCCTTGAAAAAATCATTTACCAATTAAAAAGGATGCCATTTAGCCTAACAAATGCTTTAGACGCTTTTCAGAGACTTGTGACATTGTAATATTAACTCAAAATTTTGATGACGATTGAAAATATTTCAACATGATACTAGATAAGATAAATAAAGCACATTTAAATTCAGTCCAGGTTAGTTATATCACCAATATGAAGGCCCATTTGTTATTCAGAAAAAAAAGTTTCGCCAACTATACATGAACTAAAAAACCTTAAAGGAAAAAGTAAAGGCAATTCGAACGTAAATGATTTTGAAATAGAAAACCTAAATAGAGATAATATTACATAGACTTAGGAATTTCTGTGGAATTTAAATCAGAATACATAGACTAATTAGCAAAAAGTCAAGGTATCAATATCATTAAGATAATAAACTGACTTATAACATCAAACTCAAAATTGACCCAATTAACCCATAATACTCCAAATCTTTAGACTTCAAGAACAAAATCACAGTACAAATGTTTATCTTTCAGACAAGGGAGTCAACAAAAAAATGATCCTACTGCCAAAATATAATCTTCGAAAATAGGATCGACCAACTCTTACGATATTATCTGGCAATAATATGGTTAGCACTTAGACTAAAAGGAATACCGAAAAAAGAAATTAATCATTATCCTCACCGCCACATCTGAAACATGCTTAAATATATTGAAAACAAACAAATAAATACATTAAACAAAACCATAGCAGATGAAAATGAGCCCGAGGAGGAAGGGGCACTTCAGGGCGAACTGAAAGAAATCCTTAAATTAGGACAATATTACGGCGAAGACTACATAGAAGGAGAAAACCCTACATTAAAATCAAATAATGAGATCGACTACGAACTACAGAAAAAAATTTGAAGGCTGACACTAGATTTCGAAGAAATAGCACACAAAAAGAGTATTAGGATACAAAGAGAATTTCAACAGAAACTAAATAACTTAAAAGTACAAAAAAAGAATGCAAAAAAAATATGAGAAGAAAAACGTGAACAGGAAAGAAGAAGCTGCTGGGCAAATACATTATAGCTACTAGAAAACAACAAAAGAAGGCAAAAATAGGAAGCAGAAGCCTAAAGGGAAAAAGAAAGACAGAGGGAACAAGAAGCCATCAGGGAAGAATAGCGGGCACACAGGGAACAAAGCAGCCAAGAAGCACGACTATTTATTTTCAAACAACAGAAAAAACAAGAAATGAAAAAGAAATAAGCAAACACCAACCTTGAAATTGCATTTAAAAGTTGTTTTTTCGATCATTCGCAGCTTAGTAATACACTTTATGAAGTCTCAAATACTTTCTCTTACATAGATTAGCTACTAAATACTACTTATATAAACTTTACTCTTCTACCTAAATTGTAAAAACCTGTATACAAATACCCACTTGTAAACGTATAATAAAGGGCTCAGTATAACAAAACACCTACATTGACTCAAGTACGACGCCACATGACAAATTTGTTTTTTTATATATTATAGGAAACCAAAAAACCAAAACCATAGAGAAAACCTTAAAGAGAAAAATTAACGAGAATACAACATGCCTTAAGAGCAACCTTAGGAAAAATCTAGAAAGCTTCAAATGCCAATTTTGTGACACACTTATATCAGTGCAAGTTGTTAGAATAATCTTGTAGGGCATTTAAAAATCGTATTAAGAATTTTTTAATTTTGAAAAAAGTGGTCATCAAAATATTCAACGTGCGCAAATTTTTTTATTACTCTAACAAGAACAATGAAAATTCCCTCCACCCATAATTATTTAATATGTTTGCAATTTAAATATTGTACATTCGCTTCCAAATGCTTTTATATTTAACTTTATTTGTTTTATTTACTGAGCACTTATGGATATCAAGTGAAAATACTAGGAATTAAAATTAAAAATTTTTAAATAATGTTAGCAATATTTTTTGAATATTTTAAATTTACACATAAAACTTACATTCAGTTGAAAAAGATCAAAGTCAGAAGTAGAGTTAAAAACTGGTATTTTGTGGACAATTTTAACTTTTTTATTTGTTAAATTAAAACAATTTTTGATTGAAATACAAATCGCCAATTACAATTAATTATATATTAAAAATGTTTTTTAACTTTAAATTTAAAAGCAATACGCACTCATTAAGCGCAAATTATTATAATAATATTTTAATTAAATATTGGTTTATTTTCTAATTAGAACTACAAAAAAAGGTACAAAAAAAAATGGCAGATATTTTAAAAGGAAGTACAGTTTCAGGTAAATCATTGCGGTTTTGGTTTGAGGAAAATTGTATAAATTTAGTGTAATGACTTTATTAATAAAAATATATATAATTTTCCTACTTGTGATGATTATCTAACAGAGTTAATATTTAGTTAAAATAATTAAATGATTGACAAGTAACTATATTCAAAAAACCACTTTGGCTAAACTTTTACTATTTATGTTGACACAATAATTATAATTAGTAAAATTATTTGAATAATTTTGAGCATGATATAGATATGAAATAATAAAATCTACAAAAACGAAACCATATATGAATAATGTCTAAAGAGAAAAGTTGTTTCACTTGAAATTACAATTAAAATTAAATTTCTTATCGGTTCAAAAGTTATAACATTTTTTTAACTTTTAGAGTGCGCTAATGAAAAATAATAAAAAAAAGAAATTAAAAAAAAAAATTAAAATATTTTTACGCTGAAATACTTTTTTCTTATAAGTTTTCTTAACAATTTTAAATTTCAGTCGAATAAACTTTTAAACAAATAATTAGGAGGTTTTTCAAAAATTTTAAAAATTAATCAAAATTTAACAAAGTTTTTAAAAATTGAAAACAAAATATTGATTTTTTGATATTTTGAAAAAATTGAATCTAAGAATTTTGAAAGGATTCAAAGAGAATTAAAATGTGTCAGATTGTAGAAAATTTTTAAATCAATTATTTAAAAAATTAATTTTCTACAAATATTGAAAAAGATTGCAAAAAATAATTTAAATTCTTTAAAAATATTTAGAAGATTTGGAGGCAATGTTCATTATGTCCAAAAAATTTTCAAAGATGTAATGGATAAATTCAAGTAGCTGTAAAAAATATTAGGTTTTTCTTTTGAGTTTAAGGAATAACTTTAAATTGTAAATATGTTTATAATTGACAAGACAGAATCGGGAAAACGTCAAGGAAATTTAATTAAAACCTTTATAGGTCAATTTTTTGAGTATCTGAAATCTTGTTCTTTTTTTAACTTCTCAAGAAGCCTGTGAAAATTATATTTTTGCAATCTCAAAAACAAATAAACTCAACATTTAATAATTATGAACGTTTAAAAACAACTTTTTATTTTATTTTATCCTTGTGTTACATTTCTAGTAAATCATTTTCTCGTTTCCGATAAATGAACAAAATATTGAAAAAGTTAAACCTAAAAAAATTCAGGGAAAAACATTCTAACCTAAAATATACACAAGGCCTTATTTCTTAAGTATAATTAAACAAAAAATTAATTTTTGTACTTTGTGTAAAGAGCTTCTATTTCGGATACAAATATTTTTTATGTAATGTATATGAAAGATGTGGATCCAAAAATTTTAGATAGACATTTTCCCAATTTTTCTAAGGAAATAAAAAAAACAATAAACAATAAAAACAATAAAGCTTGAAAAGCTTAATTCTAGATTCTAGAATAGCAGAATGTCATTTTTTAATAATTAAAAAAATTGAATTTTAATTAATCTGGTAAACTTCATAAAAATTTTCTAAGCACCAAAAAAATTAGGAAATTTTTTTTTATGTACAACTTTTGAAACAAAACAATACGTTGATAACCGAAATTCAAACAAAAATTTTTGTTAATTTTAGAATTTTTCGAATATTTTTAAAAATAAATTTTTTTAAACTTCGTTAATTGCGCCTTTCAATACTTAATCTATATATAAACAAAAAAGAGGGCCTTTACGTGAAGTAAAAAAATTTCGCACCCTCTACCTCTGCTAATTTTTGACCAAATTGATCAAGCTTTTTTTTTAAAGTGCCATCTAATATTAAGAACTAAATTTTTTGTAAATTTGAGCTTGATGTAAAGAATTTATTATTTGTGGTGAGCATAATTGAAGAATGATGCCCCGTATAAAGGATATACATGTAATTTTTATTTAGGCAAATATTTTTTCAGTGAAGAAAGGAGTGCGCTAAAACGTATTTAATTTTTTATATATTCAATGAATTTTTGAAAAAATGTAAGGTCTTAAAAATCTAATAAAAATTACTTTTCTGAAAGTGTGCAGCTTGTAAGTTTCCTGAAACCGCTGCATTTCATTAGATTTAATATTTGCACATATTTTGATGCTAAAAAGTAAAGCTAAAATCTTTTTTGGTTTAAAATTCAAACGCTTTTCCAAAATTTGTCTTTTTATGTTTAAAATAATTGTATTTAACAAGAAAATCCACAGCAGCTGTTTCATCCAAAAAGTTTGAAAAAAATTCGCATTTTAGATCTCTTTTATTATATCATGCAGAATTTCCTGTTCCATCTGCTCTATTATTTCGTTTTGAATATCATGATGTAACCATCTATGACCTGATTTTTTCAATAAAGATTGGAACGCATGGTCATATTCAGCATGTGCTTTCCGTATTTCTGGAAAATTTGAAGACCTCGTTTGGCTAATCCTTATTCGAACCCTTGGTTAGCTAACATTTTCCTGAAAGCTATTTGATGATCCATCATTTTCTTGTGCGTCGTAGTCGCCATTAGTTTTTGAACATTGAATGTATTCATTTGACTAAGCGCTTCCGCGCATGAAATGGGCCGCGTGCATGTTAAGCGTTTTTTTCAATCGTTTTACTCTCTGCTTGCTGGTATAGAATCAATCGCCAATCCAGGTTTTTTTAAGACTTCAGACTAAATGAGACAAAAACAGCACTATAATTATAAAAAGGTACAGAATATGCGAGGTAGGATAAAAAAAGATAGAAACCTCCAACCAGGATTTTGATGGGGGCGAAAGTTGGAATACGGAGAAGGTAAGTCTGAAGAAAATAGAACAAAGAATAGAAAAGACAAAGAGAGAAGAATTTAAAGAAACATAGTTATAAAGGGTATAAGATTAGAGGGGTAGGAGATGAAGGAAGGAGTGGAAGAAGTAGTAAGAGGGATTCATTCTAAGGTAGAGATAGAGGCAGTGAGGGAAGAGTAGGAAAGAAAGAGCGAAAAAGGGAGAGAATGCTACTGGTGAAACTAAGGAAATGGGACATAAGAGTAAAGTGATGATAAAGGAGAGGATGTTATATAGAAGTTTAGCGAGATGAGATGAAGATTTGACATAGGTGGAAAGGAAGATGCAGTATAAGTTAAGGAAAACCGCGGAAGAGGAAAGACAAAAGGAAATAAGAACATTAGCTAAGAATGGGATTATACAGACAGACGAAGTATGGTGGTATTTGGATGTAGAAAAGGAAGAGATATTAGAAATAATGTGCCGGGAAACTAGAAGAAGAAGAAACGGGAGTTAGGAAAAGAGAAAAAGAGAAAGGATATGTCGTTTATGAGAAATTTGACACATTTGGGATGTTGTAATGATTATGGAGACGTAACTAGGCGAAATAGGATGGGAAAGAGTAAGGAGAAGAAATGTGAACGAATGGATGTAAAAAAATGGTAGGAGAAATAAAAATAGGATAAAAGAGTGCAAACAAAAATGAAGTTAGCAAAGGGGGAATAAAGTGGATGGGCGGTTACAAATCGTTCTCCACACAGTTCTATTGTAACTTCTTCAAATGGCTGCAAAACTTGAATAATTTCGTTTGCCAACTGGAGTTCAGAGGCACTCGAAATCACAGGTGAATCCGGAAGATTTAGTAAAACCGATGCAACTTCTGTCGAGAGCAAAATAAATCTTTGCAGCATCTGGTAGGCTGAATTTCATCGTGTGACAATACTTTGAATTAACCTGAGAGAAGTGAGATTCCGCAACCAATCAGCAGCAATAACAAACTGTTTGAAAAATGTAACAATTTTCTTTACTTTTGCGCACAACGTTGTTGCATCATGAAAATTCAATGTTTCTTTATCGATTGGATTTATTGAGTGTGCGAAACACGCAATATGTCTTCCAGAGCCAAAGGTGTCTTGAACTGCTTTTTTGATGTTTGATCCATTGTCAGTCATGACTACAAAAATTTTTCCGTCGGCGATGTGCCAATTCTC
Source organism: Druon quercuslanigerum (assembly GCA_010014905.2). Taxonomy (NCBI): domain Eukaryota; kingdom Metazoa; phylum Arthropoda; class Insecta; order Hymenoptera; family Cynipidae; genus Druon; species Druon quercuslanigerum. The sequence goes on from JAAAKG020144635.1 coordinate 7,986, forward strand.
CAAAATCGCTCTCATCCATCTTCCTATAACATCAGAGGTATGTCGTTCCATCAGTTTCGCCACACCAAATGTGGTTGACTGCAACTCGCCTATAAATTTATAGTGGACAGTTATCCCTAAATAGCTGACCGTATTTAGTGTATCAGTCCAAATATTTGCAGTTACGGAGAAGTAATCAATATTTTGCAATTTCTGTGTTTCAACTACGGAGTTTTTGCGGTATTTTTATACATTTTTCTTATTAAAACATCTTATGTGTGACTTTTAGGGGATTGTCTTTCTTTTTCGCTCGCGCTCTGATTGGCCAAAGAGCGAGAGGGAAAGACAATCTGCTTTTAAAGCCCACGTGGAGCGACAACCTGACTTTGACTCTTAGTCTTAGGAACTTTGGAAAATCTTTTTGATGTGAAGCCGTCTTTAGATTATACAGAATGCTCACAAATGCAACTTTATAACGTTGATATCACAAAGATACAGGCAGTGCGGGCAGTTGGAAACAAATACCTAAATTATAATTTTGGAAAAAAATCAACTCTTCGATTCTTAGAGTAAAGAATTGATTCACTTAAAAATCGAATAGCGAAGAAACAAGTGAAAAAATCGATTTTTTTCTAGAGAATCCATTTTTTGAAGAATCGAATCGGAATCGAACATCCCTAGTAAAAGATTTTAAATATTTGTGATACATCTTGCAAACGAATGGAGATCCTAGAGCTCATATAAGAGAAATGATAAACAAGCAGCAGGGGTAATGAAGCAGATATGGAGAATAGAAAAAAGAAGGTAAAACATAAATTGGAAAAGAAGAATGTACTTATTTGATAAGTTGCTATGGTCGGTGTTAAGTTATGGAGCAGAGACGTGGGGATGGAGGACGCCAGGATATATGGTGAGAGAAGAAGCGCAAAGGGATAAATAGGGTATTAGAGAGGGAAAGAGGGCATAGAAATTTAAGACGAAGCTGTGGGAGAGAAAGGATAGGGAGTGAGCAAGAAAGTGTTTGGTAGAGGTAGAAGAGAGGAGAGAGAGGGTGATAGAATTTACGTGATGGGACGAAGAAAGAAGGGAGTTTTTTAATTCTGGATACATAGAAAACGGGACTGAAGTACACTATAAAGAATTGGAAGAAAGAGAAGGTAAGACAATTATTAGAGAGATAGGGGATGATTTACAAATCAAAATACAATAGACGCTAAACGATGATAAAAAAAATAATCACCAAAGTATTTAGAAAAGGGATAGGTTAAAATTAAGATTTATTGTGAAACAGAAGAGAACAAAAAGTGTGGAATATGTGAATGGGAGGAGGAAACATGGTAGCATGTATGGGAAGGATAAAGGAGAGGAATGGAAGATAAAGGAAGCTGGCAAGGTATGTGGTAATGATTCTAGGGGAGGATGGATTAGGGAAAAAATGGATGAAGGAGTTTGAAAGTGCTAGAGGAGTGAATGAGAATGAATGACAGAATGCATCATTTTCTAGATTTTTTCTTGTCTTTAAAGTTCAAAATTTTTAACGATTATATTTTTTTTATTAATAGTAACATCTATTTTAGTTAAAAATTTGAATCTCTTTGCTAAAAAAGAACGCTTTTGTTTCAGAATACATTTAATTAAGGATAACACATTCAATTGCTTTGCTGATGGTTTATCTTTTTGGTTAAAGACTTTTTTTTTAAATTCGTTCCATTGTCGAAAATAAAAAATTTTCAATTTAAAATGTAATTATTTAAATTTGGGTAAGAAATGTACCTTTTTTGGTTAAAAGTTTAACTATGTTTGTTAACTACAAATGTAATTATTAATTTTTTCCTAAAACCTAATCGTTGATTACTAAAACTGTGACTGTTTGATACAAAAGTAATGCACTTGGTTGAAAATAAATTTTCTGTTCAAATCGAACTCTTTATGGAAAATTTGTCTGCTTTTAAAGGAAAAATCATTTTGCTTCCCGCAAGTTCTACTAAATTGTGAAGAAGTAACTTTTTTGTTCAATATTCATAATGTTAGTAGAATATTTATTTCTTGTTCCTTTTTTGGCAGAAAAATAATTTATGCGGTTAAAAGTGCTTTTTTAAATAATTTATTTAAATAATTATTTAAAATTAATTTAATAAAATTATTTAAATTAAAAGATTAACCGTATGGTTAAAGATTCCATTTGCAAAATGTTTTATTATTTTATTTAAGAAGTTATTTTCTTGTTTAAAAATAAAGTATTTGCTAAACTATTAAATCTTTGTCCAAACAGACTAATTTACGAATTAAAAAATTCAATTAAAGATTCATACATTTTTATCTGCAAATATCTCTGCATGATTTGTTTGTTACTTTATATTTTTAGTTGAAAATTAAGCTGGTTATTTAAAAATAAATATATTCTAATAAAAATGTATTTTTTTAGTAGAAAGTTCGTATTCTTCGTTGTAAATTCGAATATTGAGTAAAAAATAATCTTGCTAGTTGAAGATTAATAACTTCTTTGAAAATCAATTTTTTACCGAAAATTTAATAATTACATTTTTTGTTTAAATTTTTTTCTTAAGCAGAAATCTTATTTTCGCTCACTTCCGCAAAATTATAAATTATGTACAAAATTGCAGTACATTTTATAACTATAATATTAATACAATATAGTAATTAAATGATATATTATTAATACATTTATAATTATATTAGATCTTATGATAACAAAAACTATCGAATAATTTAAAACAATAAGAAATAACCAAAACATAAAAATAGGCCGTAAGAAAAAATGTCACCTGCGCTTTCTAAAAATATGGTGTTGATTAAAAAAATGTGGTATTTGTTTGCGAGCAAGTTTTATCGTTGACATCAAAAGAATCTGGAACGAACAGTCGCCTATTCCAACACTTCTATTTTCAGTATTATTATATTTTGAATACTTTCTTTTTCAAGAATTTAATTAATTTAATTAATTATTATTTATTACTATATAAATTATAAATATTATAATTAATTTTTTTAAATTCTGTAACGTACACCAGATTACCAATTGAGGGGTTACGTGCAATAACCGGTTATAGAATTCTGGCGCTCCGTTTGGTTGGCCCCTGGAAGCTTGTAAAA
>JAAAKG020144636.1:0-11078 GCA_010014905.2 Druon quercuslanigerum
GAATTTTTATATGTTATATATATATATAGATATATATATATATATATATATATTGCGATTTGGTTTTATTTTTTATGTTTTCAACATTACATCCTAAATCATCAAAGAACTTATATATGATTATTGGATTATTGTTCTGCACCGACGCCGCCGAATGAGCAATATTTTTCTCTTTCATACTCATTTCTGCCCATTCTCATATTCTCATTTCCCTCATTCCATCGTTTCTACGGTGGCGTGTTAGCGTTTAGCGAGTCGCGTCGTGTTGCCAACAGTGGCAGACAGTTGAATAATAAATCGAATAAATCATGGCAGAAGTAAGTGAAATAACAAGTGATTTCTAATTTCAAATGCACTTCCTTTAATATATTTTGTTGGGCACAAATTAAACAAAAAGTTATCGAATAAGATTCAATTATCGCAAAATTTTGTTAATTTTATGGCAAAGAGTGACAACATAACCTCAATTCGTAACATCATAGAATGTTCATTATGATTGTATGATACATATTAGTTTATGGATAATATACGTGAAGTTATAAATTTAACATAACAAAAACAATAATAAATAACCATTAGTGTAAAACTATCATAATTCCGAGCATGCGCAGAAGAATTAACATATCCTTTTTGTTCACTATAACTAACCTAACCTAATCTCAATATTCAATAAATGCGCGAGAATTTTTTTGATTTCTACTATTCGTCGTACTTACTCATTTTTGCACTCAGTTCATACAGATTCCAGTTTTCAAACCGTTTTAGGTATATAGACTTAAATGTTTGGTTGTAAATACTGAAACTTTTATATTTCTTTTAAGATAGAATGATCGCTATATCTTATGAAAAGAATGTATTTAATATCATATAAAAGTGAATTGCACAATATTCATGAAATTTGATTCACAAAATATACTTTGAATCGCAATTAATTTTAATAAATAACTTATTGTTACACTATATTCTGAAATATGTATTCCTTTTTTTTATTTAGCGCGGAACCCTTAATATAAACTATTTTAAGCTTAAAAGCTTTTAAATTCTTTTCTAAATCATTTTTGACTTGGAAAAGACTGACTGAGGACGAACTTGTGAAAAACATCGATTTTTTTGCAGGGTTCTTTTGAACACCCCCCAATTGATTGTTAAAAATAGGTTTAAAAACGTAGTATTAAAACATTCAAAATGTGAGAGGAGATAATACTTGAAATTTTTAGCCAATATAACTCACTTTTTATTTTTAGAACTCTGGCGTGGAGCTTTCCGAAGCTTTGACTTGTTGCAACAAAATTCTAGAGGAACTTTTATCCAAGAAACATGCGGTAATTTATTAATTAATAATTGTTTTATTTGAATTTTACAAGAGCCATAAAAGCAGAAGAATTAGACTAACTTTATTTTCAGGATCATGCTTTTCCTTTCTACGAACCTGTCGATGCTAAACTTTTAAACCTTCCTGATTACCATAAGATCATCAAGAAACCTATGGATCTAGGGACTATAAAAGTAAGTTTTTTTTTAAGAATCAGTATACAAATATGTAATTTTAAAATATTGATAAAGGTGATGAAAAAATACAGAAACTCCAGAGAACTTACGGGATTTTAAAAGATTGTAAGATATTTTAACAGATTCCAAAAAATGGAGTAGAATTTTAAAGAGTTTCAAGAAAATATACAATATTTCTAAGAATTTTATTGAGTCTCCAAGGATTTAAAAGATTTTAACGGTTTTCAATAAAAAAAATTTCAATCGAATTATTTCTACTTATTTTAATTGATTTTTATGAATGTATATTTTTATATGTTGTAAAATATTCCAAAGGATTTCAACGATTTTTTTTAAGATTTTCGAAGATTTTAAGAGATTTCTGAAGAAATTTAGAAAATGAAATAAAATGTTAAGGAATTCCTAGCGGTTCCAAACCTTCCAAGAAATTTCACAAAATTTAAAGAATTTTAGTGAATCTCTAAAGATTTTAAAAGATTCTAAAAATTTATAGGATTTCAAATTGCTTTTTTTTATTTTAATGGATTTTTATGAATTTCAAAGATTTTAACCAAATGCTTCAGAACTATAGAACATGAAATAGACGTATTTTAGAGAGCTTCTACGGTTTTTAACGATTTTGAGGTATATGAAGAAATCAAATAACTTGCAAAGGCTCTTAAATTATTCTAATAGATTAAAAAAACTAGAAGGTTTCAAGGGATTTTAAAGTATTTTGTAGGGTTCACGTAGATTTTATGTTTGATTTTTAAGTATTTCTAGAGATCTTTGGAAATTAATCAAATTAAATTAAGTATCAAGAAATTCCTAGAGATTTCCAACTTTTCAAGGAATTTTAAAGTGCATACATATTTCAAGAAATTTCAAAATATTTCAAGGATTTTAGTGAATCTCTAAAGATTGAAGAAGATTTTTAGGGATTTGGCCGGTTTTCTTTCTAAAGAACTTTAATAGAAAAGTTTATTTTAACTTAGATTGAAGGGATTTAAAATTATTTCCAATTATTTTAATGGTTTTTACGATTTTAAAAGATTTTAAGGCATGTCAACAAATTTTTAGAGAACTTTAGGAACTTTTGCGGATTTTAATGATTTCAAGAGATATGAAAGAATTAAAATAAAATTTTAAGGAGTTTTAACTTACTTAAGAAAAGTTCCAAAGAATTATAAGAGATTTCAATGGATTTTAAAGAATTTTGTAGGATTCCCGATGATTTTAGGCTCTCTTTAAAGGTATTTCTGGAGACCATCGAAAAATAAATAAAACTAAATAAAATTTCAAGGAATTCCGAGCGATTTCTATGGATTTAATTAAAGGTACATACATATGTATTTCAAGAAATTTCTAAGAAGTCTAATGGATATGTTGTTTTTAATTTATCTAGAGAGATTTTCCAATTATTCTCACTTATTTCAATAGATTTTTACAATTTTCAAAAAATTCTAATTGATTTAATAAAAAACAAACTTCAACAATACCCAATATTCAAGGAATTTAAAAGAATTTCACAAAATGTAGGGATCTTGTCAATTTTAACAGGGATTTCTATAGAACTTTAACAACTAAATGTAATTTATTCTCAATTGATTGTGACTGATTAATCGTTTTATACAGATTTCAAATGAATTTAAAAGAGGTTAAAACATTTCAAGGGATTTTATGGATTTTAGGGATTTAAAAAATACATCCAAAAGAATCAAGGAATTTCAATGAAATTTCAAGAGATTTTAAAGATATCAAAGGAAGTCACAGATTATGTCCATGTAAAGTTTATTTCTCCAGAACCGATATTTTTGTGCACTTCCATTTGAGGTTACGAGTGGTCTAAAATAAGTCGTTCTTTTGTAGTTTGTCTAGTTTTTTTGTGAGAGCAGTTTGCAGTTTTGCACGAAAGTCTCTATCGAGACTACATTATCTGTCGCTAAGAACATAATACGCTTATTGCATATACGATCTTTTTAAAAGACTTGGCCGGGTTGTAGATAGTCACTTTTTGTTTAAGACGAAGAAATTTTTCATATAGCGATTAACTTTTCCAGAGAAAAATGGATAGTCGGGCGTATAAAACATCTAAAGAATTCGCCAGTGACGTTCGGCTTATGTTTAATAATTGCCATAAGTACAATCGCCCGGGTGAAGCTGTCATCGTTATGGCAAAAAAACTACAAGAAGTCTTCGAAATGAGGTACGCGGAGATTCCCCATGAATCGGACTCTGAAAGTTCTTCCGAAGAAGAAGTCGAAGAAGAAAAAGACGACGCGTCCGAAGAAGAACGTAGTCAAAAGCTGGCTGCCTTGCAACAAGAGGTGATTTAAAAATTAATATTATTTTTTTATTTACTGATTAAGTACAGTGTTTAAAAAAGTCCAATACAAAATTAAAAAGTGTCTAAACGCAGACTTAGGACTTATCAGACTGTTTACACTATTTTACATTTTTTTGATTGATGACACTTATTTTGTTATAATTTCGAAAACATAACACGAGAGATACTATTTTCTCACAAAATCTTTTAATGGTTAACAAAAGCACAGTATGAATTTCAAACAAAATAGTTGAACCTTCAACTAAACAATTGCATTTTTAACCAAAGTGAAGATCTTTCTCCAAAACAGTTGATTTTTCAACGCAGAGGATTAATTTTTAACTAAATAGTTTTAAAAATGGATTTGATGTTAGTCCGAATTTTATTTGATTAATTTTTAGTTTATATTTTTTTCGTTTCAAAACTTTTTAACTAAATAGTTGATTTTTTGAATTAAAAAAAAACCAAGTAATAACGAAAAATGGACAATTTAAACTTTAATTTAAGAAAATTAATTTACAATTAAAAAATAATAATTTTCTGCATAAAAGTTTAATTTTGTAACAAATAGTCTTATTTTCTACCAAATTGATGAACTTTCAAGCCTCAAAGATGAACTTTCAAGCCTGAAAGAGGAACTTTCTTCAAAACAGTTATATCTGCAACAAAATAGCTAAATTTTCAGTTAAAAAAATTAACTTAGAACTAAGATTGTGAATCTTCAATAAAAAAAAAAGAATTTTCCTCCTGAAAAGTTAAATTTTTAAACGAAATACGTGATTTCTCAACTAAAATAGATTTATGTTCAATCAAACGGTTGATGTTTTAACCAACAAAATGATATTGTATGAAGCAATAAAAACTTTTCAACAAAATGCATACACTTTGATCCAAATATCTAAATTTGCTACTAAATTGTTGAATTTTTGAGCCAAAAATGTGAGTTTTCAACAAAAGTTAATTTTTAATTGCTCACTTTTTTATTTCAGATTATACACTTTGACAGCTTTTAAGTGCGGACTACATATATGTTTAATACTTGATAAATTTTATGTCACTATTTTTACACTTTCAAATTTTTCACACTATTTACAATATTTTATTATATCTGAAGTAAGTCTGAATTTTTAAAGCCTGCAAATCTTTCATTTATAAAAATGTTTATTTTCACTTGTAGATGGAAGCGATGCAGGCAAAGATGAGAAAGTTGAGGGAAGGAGGTGGCAAGATGAAGAAGAAACGCAGAGAACGGACTTAGTTTGATTATTAATAACTACCTGGTAAGCCTCGAATGTTGAATCTATTTTTAACCATTAACTTTGAAATTTAGACTCTAAATTTCATGCAATCCACTTCAAACAATTCTAATTATATTTTAAAACCATTCACTAATTTTCTAAGATCTGCGTCACTGATGTTTTTACGACATTGTAAAATAAACATCACTTCATTAAAAGTATTTATAGAATTTTCGACTATTCTAAGTTTCTGCACGTTATAGTGTAAAGTTAGTAATAAATAATTTCATATACATTTGTAAGCAAATCTTTGATTTAAGCTGAAATTAAACATTCTGGTACTTTATTTATATCATTGTGCGGGTTAAAATTGGAGCGTTCAAAATTGAAATCTTGTGAATAAAAAAATGATTAAAAAATCCACATTAAAGAACTTTATAATAAACGTGTTACAATTATATCAAACTGAGGGGTTAACCGTTAGACAGTTAGACATTTTTATTTGCACCTGAATTTATAAGAATTTAAGGGAAATTTGAAGGAATTCAAACAATTTAAAAAAGGCAAGTTGTGAATGCAGAAGAAATCAAGTAGATTATATGCATTTTTTTAAATTAGATAATTCAAAAGAATCCAAGAAATTACAAAAAATAAATTAAATTCAGTGGATTTTACGCAAATTGAAAAATAAATTCAATGAAATCAAAAATAATTTGAGTGCGATTAACCGTGTATCTGATTGAGCATAATAAATAATAGTGCAAAAGTAAAATGCCGTAAGGGGCCTACCCACATTTAAATAATCAGTTGCTTCGGGAAATACTAGAGCAGCAGTTGTTAATGTTCGAGGCAAGTTTTAGTCAAGAAATTTTTTTTGAAACAAACAAAATAATTGTGCGGAGGCATTTTATCTTTCATGAAGTTCCAGCACAAAAATTAATTTAACTTTTGAACATAGGAGAAGAGAACAAAGAAGAATTCGGCAGTATAAATCATAAACAAAACAATCTTTGGATTTATTTGGGTTTGATAATGATAGCGTTAAAGCATCAACAACTGAGACAAAAAAGAGCGGTAAAGGAGCTGGGAGACCAAAAAGTTCAAAATCAAAAGAAACGCAGTTTTTTTCCTGCAGTTTTTTATTCGCTCTGATGCACAGTGGTAAAAATCGGGAAAAGGTGGCCAAAATTAGAAAATCGTTCATAAAATGGGCCAAATTCGGTTATTCACGGGTTTTTGGGGTCGCTGATTACGAATCCGATATCAAAAATTCCGAAGATAAAATAGCGGATTCAATATGGCGGACGAGTATACTAAATAAATTTTATATTAAAAAAAAAATTGTATAAGGGGGGTTTCACGGTCGCTGAATATGAACTATGGCGATTGTGGCGGACGCGTGTGTCAAATGAATTTTGGATTACAACAAAATTGGTATAAAAGGGTTTTCAAGGTCGTTGATTACGAACCCGATGTCAACAATTCTGAAAACAAAATGGTGGATCTAATATGGCCGACGAGTATGCTAAGTAAACTTTCGAGCATTTCCAAAATCGGTATAACGGGGTTTTCAAGGTTGCTGATTACGAATCCGAAGTCAGAAACTACGAAAAAACAAAATGCGGATCCAATATGGCTGGCGAGTATGCTATATAAAATTTCGATTCTTTTCAAAATTGGTATAACGTGGTTTTTGAGGTCGCTGATTAAGAACCCGATGGTAAAAATTTTTTAAAAAGTAAACCATAGATCTAATATGGCGGACCTTTATAAATGTCCTAATTGTTGTCCCAATAGTTACTCTAAAGCTGTATATAAAAAACGTATATACAATAAGACAGTTAGCTCAAAAAATATTTAACAAAACCGTGTATATATTATGATCTATACACGGGTTTAAAAAATATTTTTTTATTTGACTGTATTATTGTATAGAATTTTTTTTATCTGACGCTTTATAGTAACTGGCGAAATATTAGAAAATTGGACAAGCAATGTATATAGTAGGATATTTCCTATGAAAAAAATGAGAAAAAAGCTCAATGTTGATAAAATTTCACACTCTGTTATCATCAACGCAAAGTATGACTTGCATACTCTCCTTCCGACTAACATCCTGCCATTTTTTCGATTTTAGTGAACAATACTTTGATACTCCTTTTCATGATGTTTGACATCTCATAAACGATCACCAGCTTTTCAGAAACATTTGAAGGGTCCACGGTGTAAACCTTTTAACCGACATTTTTTTCGAAATTGATTTTCTTATATTTTCTGGAACCTCTTTTATATGCAGTTAATATCCTGCAAGAGAAACGGCAAACTACCTTTTAGTTTCTTTTTACATGCATTTTCGAAAATCGCGTTTTGGTATCTTTCTTACAATGGCTAAGGTTACTCCTAGAATAGGACAGTAAGACACATCTCAGTGTGTGTGTAGTTAAGTGTATGTGTGTGTCGAAAGTTTTATGTGGCTACGTTCACGTCATCTTCGATGCTTTCGTCTACAGATCTCTGTAAAGACAGAAGTGAGTGACGCGTCTCGATTACTAACACTCAGCAAACTTTTGCAAAACGGGAATTTTCAAATGGTTATAACTTCCTTTCTACAAATGCGAATGGCATTTCCTATGAATGATTTCTGAAGGGTTTTTCATGTTCTTTCATGCTGTGAAATCTTTTGTTTTTAATTTTTTAATTTTTATAAACAAATTGCCATGTAAAATGTTTATCTAACATTTTCTACTCTTCGGGCACTTTTATTTTTTCTAGCGTATTTTTAAACGAAAGCTTGACCTTTTTCCGATAAAAATGTTCTTTTGCATGTTGGGACTGAACCTAGTTATGAGTTATGCGAAGATATCCGAGCGAAATCCTTCCTCGCGAGCTCGGACAGGTTGACCAGTCCTACCGGGGACTTAGTTGTATGCATGATTCTCCAGCGAAGCTGCTCTAAATTTATCATACTTTATTTAGTTCGCCTTTATTTCGCGTGTGGTAATTTAGAGTGCCGGGAATTGTAAATGCTTCAGTGAATCTAGTTTCTAGTTTTTTGGTCATCTCTACGTGATCTTCTTTCGAACTGAAAATAATTACTGTTTCCTTTAAATTATTCTTAGCCCATTCGAATAACTCCCTCGCAGTTAGGATTGGATTCTGTGCTAAGCGCTGCAAGCTAGCTTTTACCGCAAGGCTTTTCAAATTTCCACAAATCCCGTCACCTGAAACTTTTTCATGTGCAGTTGCCTGGAAATGTGTTTCTACAGGAATTCTACAATCTTTTTTGTGATTTAAAAGATTGATGTAGGCATATTTATTTTTAAAATGCTGCGCCGCTCGTTGATGAGCTTTTGAAATGTGTACACAGCTACAGTTTCATGGCCTAAACAATCTGAGATGATTGACATGCTAAAATGTTTAAGTTCGTTCCCATATTTGTAATAAATAACTACTGCAAATATAGTTGCTTCATTATTATTCCAATGGAAAGATTGTGCAGCATTTTGGATGAAAGCATCATTTTCAGCAAAGTCAAGCAAAATTAAGTACTCTCCTTCTTTTAGTATGACTTTAAGGTGCTTCAGAAACAAACCTTGTTGTTTCGCATAAAATTCGTAAGGTTTATGGTTCTTAAGGTTAGTGCAGAGTGCTCCTACGAAAGCATCAGCGTCTGCTATATCGGTCTTTAAAGTGCGTCTATCAGTTTGATGCGAAACTTGATATGGTTCTGTCGAAACTATTGACGTCTAATAGATCAGTCAGGTACTTTTTAAAATTTTCTATGTCAGGACAAGATTCGCATTCGTTAAAATGAAAAGCGGCAGTGGGTTCACTGCACATGATTTCTTCAAGGCAGTCATCATAATCTGACAATTGTCTGTCAGTTCCCTCAGTTAAATGTTTAATATCAATCGCATTCAACATAAACTTTACGTTTTCATGATAAACGCAGACACAAACATTGTGAGTTCCATTTGCTTCAGCTAAAACACAATGCTTTGGTCTTAGTTGTGCGAATTTCGAAAATCCAATCTTCACATTTTCATGTCGGTTTACAAATCTGGCATGTAATTCTGAAAGATTGCACTGAAGATTGAACTCTTCTGTATTTGCTCACGAGTACTGTCTCGTTTATTGAGAGATATAAAATCTTTCTTACCTGACATCTTTCGAAAATTCTCGTCATCTTCGTACATGTTTATTACCAAATTTTCAGTTTCTTCTGCCAATTTTTGTCCTCGTTTGGCTTCCCGAAAAGTCAAAACTCCACTTTTGGCAACTAACTCTTTCGCTTTTCTGGCTTCACGTTCAGATGCACCGAATACTCGCTTTATTTGCCTGCGACTCCAAGACTTAAGCGCAAGGGTGAGTAGGCAAATCTTTTCTGAATAATAGCAGGGTTATCTGAAACCAAAAAATCAAAAAGTTTTAACTTCAGAATGACAATAGCTATGACCCTTATGATTTTGTTTAATTATGTCAAAAAATAACTATACATTTTTTTCAAAAAACGGTGAAAAAAACGCGCTTTTTTATTTTTTTTCGTTTTTCGTCCGCCATTTTGTTATTTTTTGACATAATTTAAAAAAATATATAGGGGACATAGCCATTGTCATACTGAAGTTAAAACTTTTTGATTTTTTGGTTTCAGAAAACCCTGCTCCGAAATTTTATCAACAAGCCGGACTTACCTACTTTTCGAGGTATAAAAACTGTATAAAATTAATTTAAAAAAATTTTTTATGGTATTTTAAGAGTGCGTTTACTAAGGCTAATAAATCCTACATAATAATATTTATACATAATCTAAAAAAAATCGCGAAAATAGCGTTTTTTTCGAGGTGAGTTACTTTTGACGTTACTTTGAAGGTTTTAACTAAGAAAAAACTTTTGCATCTGGTATACGATATGATTCTATTAGAACAGTTCTAGCGGTGATTGCTGATAAATATATGGAATTAATGCAATTTGACATTAAGACTGAATTTCTCTATGATGATGTAGATGTTGACATTTATATGTAACATAAAAATGTTATAATGATAATACATGACGAGCATGCCATTTACAAAAAGGCATTTACAGTTTTAAACAAAGATCTCGCTAGTAGAATAAGAAACTTTGTTATTTCTTAAAACGTCATAATTTTATTCGAAGTGTCAAAGATCAGTTTGTATGTTTCTCAAAAGTCTGATTCTTTATCAATTTTGGCTTTGTATGAAGATAACAGTTTTGTAATTTCGACATTGATGAAAAAATATGTTCCGTTTTACAAGATTTAAAAGCTGAATTTTTTATTGCTGAAGATGAAGTCAAGTACGACGGAGGATTTCAGATTGATAGAAAGAGAGAATATCGGTCAAAGTCATTACATTGAAGAAATTATTAATCGTTTCAATATGGTTGACTGTAAAATGGTATCAGCGCACCTGGATATCTACATATAACCATGTCACCAACGAGTAAAGATATTTTGCTAAGATGGCTGGCATTCCTTGTTGGGAAGCAGTTGAAGCTTGATGTATGCTGCTTTAGTTAGTCGCTCTGATATTGCTTTTGCTGTGTCAAAAGTTTCACAGTTCCTGGAGAATCCTGTTATGGAACATCGTAGGGCAGTCAAAAGAATGTATCGCTATTTAAAATCAACCTACGATATGAAAATGATTTATGCTGAACGAAGAAAAGAACCAACCTGGACTAATTTTTGTGATGAGCTTCTGGCTATTTATTTTTGTTTGGCGATGCAGCTGTAACTTGGATGTCAAAGAAACAGCAAGTGGTTGCTCAAATTAAACAAAGACTGAGTATATTGGTTTAGCGGAAAAAGGAAAAGAGGCTACATGGCTACGGCACCTATTATTTGATTTGGTTTTTTAAAGGTTTTCTACAATTATTAGATTCGACAATCAATCAGCAACCAAATTGGTTAGGCATATGAAGGGTGATTTAAGTGAGATTCGTATCAGCAAGTGAGCAGGCAGCATATATATATATATATATATATATATATATATATATATATATAT
>JAAAKG020144637.1:0-11078 GCA_010014905.2 Druon quercuslanigerum
TGGTTGAAAATATATTCTTTGTATGTTAAAAATTCAACTATTTGATAGAAAATTAATGTATTTTTTTGCAAATTTATCTTGTTGAAAATTCAAAATTGATTAGAGTCATCTTTTTTTATCTGAGAGAAGGGAAGTGGTAAAAATAGCCAAAAATTAATATGATGTATGTATAGTCAATGAAAATATGAAATTAATATTTTCTGCATATAGAAAACTAAAAGATGCATCAGAGGAAAATGAACTGCAACCTTAATAGGGAGAACTTCTCAGTTAAACAGAGGGTTAAATAGCCGGATGATTAATGTATTAAACGCGAACTATGAAGCTCGGTAGTGAACAAATCAGCAGGTCCCTTTTGTCTCTAAGGAAACTACCAATTTGCGCCCTTTATCGGTATTTTAATCCCGACGAAAGACAGGAAAATGAACACTGGCATCGAGTCTGTAACTTGTCCGTTATTGCCTTTAAGGCTTCGGAGTATATTGTATATAATCTCTCCGATATTGGCAATCTGATTGAAAGGGGATGACATAACGGAGATGAGACGCGATGGGAACTGATACGAGTTATCCTAGTAGTGGTTCCTATAGGTTTCTAAATCTTTGCTAATAGTTTCATCGTCGTCAGGTTGCACTTGCGTCCGGGTAATTTAGCTTCCTAGCCAATGTGGCGCTAAACTCCTTGCACCGCTCACCCTCCCTGTCTTACCAGAAGCAAAATGGTACCTAGACTCTCGAAGAGAATGTTCACGATATTAACACCTCTATCCGACCTTAATGAATCCTTCAGACTCGCTGGGCGGGAGAAGAAGTCACTTCTACCACTATCTACCTCCCTCCATATATCTATCTTGCTTTCTGGTTTCACTCCGTTTCTCTCCACTCTACATGTATACCGTCCCTTATCTGCCGTATCTCCACGCACAAGGTACTCACTGCGACGTAGTAGAGCTGAAATGAAACTACGGATATACGTCCCTATTTTCAAATATTAAGCTTCACTTTATCTCGAGGAAATCAGACTAATTTTTGCCATTTAAGCCTTCTTGATCCAGAAGTGTTTAAATTATTCTTTTACATAGATCTCAGTCCGTCCGATTTTTTATGTAATCCCCATTTTTCACTTAAATTCTTTAAAACACCTAAAATCGAGAATTTTGACCCCATCTTGATGGTAACAATTTCGAATATGTCCTTAACGAATTTTTAACTGCAGAAAGGAATTTTCAACTAAGATGATGAATCTATGGTCATTTATGTGCGCGTCTGAGAAAAAGCGAAAATTTCAACAAAAAAAATGATGTCGTTGTGCCTCTATTATTTAACGAAATCAATATCCGAGAACAAGTTGATTTGATTCACATGCAAACTTGCAAATATGGGTAGTACAAATACATTCTTAATTATTTTCGAAAATCTGATCACTGATTCGTCATTAGAGGCTGCAACACCCCCATGTGCGAATTTTTATCAAAATCAAAATGTTTCAGTAATTTTTGGCAGCGATATTAGATCCGCCATTTTTAATTTTTAAAATCTGATCATTGATTCGTCTTCAGCGGCTCCAAAAATTCCTATGTACATGCATGTATTGGAACTTATTTCAAAATATTGTTCCAGTACGAAAAATCAGGAATAAGAAAAAAGATTTGGCTTTTAGCTGCCATATTGGACATCCCCATCTCGAACTTCGGAAAACTAACCTATGAATTTTGAGGTTTAGGTTCCATGATCGTAAGAATTGAACTTTTCAGAGATATATCTTAACAAATTAGAGACGAAAATAATCAAATAAAGATTTGATGCAATGAAATATTCACACTTTTCATTAAATTAACGAAAATAATTTTTTCATTTTTAATTTTTGTTGGAATTCTGATGACGTATCTCAAAAGTTCAGGAAATTTTACATTGCAATTCATTGTTTAAAAATTTGTAATAATTGGTTTGGTAGCAGAAAATGTCGCTGAAAAAAATGCTGGAAAACGGACGTTTGGTCCTTAACGTGTTAATATGCTGAATTGAATCCAGTAAGCCGTTGTGATTTGGTTGCTACGCAGTTCGGCCAATACTCTTTGGTCCAAATACGAAGTAATTAGTTATTTCGGGTTTGGAACAAGGAGCGTTGGTCCAAGTGAGGGGTGACAGAGGGTTTCTGGAGCAAGGATTTCAGCTGAATATGGTTAGAGTAATTAATAGACGGTCGCGGGCAATTATCCAGAGATTGTCCCGAAGGAGTACCCCTAATCGAAGGCGTAAGAACCATGCCGAATGCTGAAAGACAGCTGGGTAAGGCGACTTAAAAGGTGAATCTAGGATACCGGGCGATTTCTGAAATCATGCAGTCTTATCTTTGTATGCGAGGCTCTACAAGGTTGAACAAACGCTTTTCCAAGCTGCATGTGGAACCAACAATAACACCACCAAACCACCATGAAGTTGTGGATGCGGTTCCATAAGATTGATCGCGCAGAGCACCCGTTAATGGGTCGGCAAACATTGTCGATCATCCTAGAGTTCGGGGTGCTGCAAATAATTTAGAGGGAGACAAGACTTTGAACTGGCAAAACCTCCAAATAGAGTGTAACAACCAACTCAAATATGAATTGCTAAACTGCTACAATGTGAGCAACACGTTTCGCGTCGATCTTTGCGAAGTCAAGCCCACTACCTCCGGAAAAAGGGATATGTACGCGAAGCGCTCTCCCAACCGCTTTATGCACCAGCCGCAGACGAAGAGGAGGAAGCGACATTTATACCAACCGCGAAATCCAGGTCTCTCCTAAGCTCCAAGACCTACCTGAAATAGATACCTCCCTTCGTGAGTATATCTCGGAAGAGTCCGACCTCTGAATCATTAATGATTCAGTTTATGGTGCTGATAGAACATTGGCTGCTTCAAATAAAAGAATAAACCGACGATGGATCAAATGGCCTAAAGACGCTTGCATCAACTGAAAAAGAAGATTGGATGGGTAAAACAGAACGCGCCCTGTGTTGAGTATAAGAACTGAGGTTCTACCACTACACACTGAACAAGCCAAATCTACTGCTAATCAAACAGAATATTGTTGACAAAATACAGGTGTTATCTGATGCAAGTAATAGAATACAAAAGAGGGAGAGATGAATCAGGCAGAATCAACAGTTTCTCGTTGAGCGATGGCACCTCTTCAGCGATCTCTCTGTTCTAGTCAAAACTCCACCCAATCCCAACAAAGTAGAGACTTTTTGAAGAGACATATACCGAAAACACTGGAGTTGCAAAGAGATAATAATATCATCCGCTTCACAATAAAAAACGATCAATTTTATTGCAAAGCATTTTGCTCCAACGATTATTTGACTCGCGAGATCATAATGATCTGTCTATTCTTATCAATTTGATCTTATTTTCTGGTACATTTGTCAGACTAATGCAATCGCCGCCAATTCTTGTCGCCGGTCTCATAACAAGATAACCTAAAAGTGGTATTTAACCGCACACAAGTGACAACTACACTTAACAGGTGATATTTTCTAATATCGAATTTCCTTATTTTTTTAACTTTTGAAGTACACTATACGATCAGAAACCATAAAAAGCTTGCATATGAGCTCCAGTACTCTAAGAGCGTCAACCATCTTGGTTTGACTTTATACATAATCCCGAAGCAGATCATTTTTATCTCACAGTCGATCATTTACTCCGGCCTATCAAAATGCTCTTGAATTCGGTATCATTTTTGTTGCATATAAAAATGATATTGATTTCCGTATCATTTTGAACACTTTTTTTACGGTGGATTGACTACCGGAAAGCTTTCGATTCAACCACTCATAGACTTATCATCATCATCTGTCTGCTTTAAATATCGTCAACGGAAAATAGGAGATTGGGCAAGTGTGCTAAGATTCACCTGAAGAAATAAAATTTTGCTGATGTTGTAGATCACCCTGACCTTGCGAATATAATTTCTATTAGGCATCTTGATACTAGTTAGACTTATCCAACGCCCAGTACTTCAAAGCTGAATTCAGGACTTAATATCAGTAAAGGCATCGCTCCGGAGCTGATAAAAACATCTTTGACATATTCCATCTTCAAATATCTTCAAATCTGTCGGCGTTCAACAAAGTATCTGCAACTAACATGCTTGCTGGCCAGGTTCTACTCTACTCGTATGGAATGGTCCAATGGACGAAGAATAAGCTTGTGACCCATGATATCGCCACGCGTAAGATCATGCATATGCATAAGAGTTTGCATATAAATTCGTCCGTTCCGCGATTATACATTTCACGCCATCAGGGCAGACTCGGACTTCTGAATCACGAGTGTCTTCATACCGAATTGTTCTAAGCACAGCTTACATAGTTGCAAATGGCAGACATTCTCTCCTAAAAGTACTCAGATAACACGAGATGATTGGCAATGGAGATTTCCTTTCCAAATCCGCTGAGCAGGCGGCCGAGACCTTTGGCCTGAATTTAAACATAAGAGGTCAGGAATTTTCCTTGTCGAAGGAGCAAACTTTTGCTTTCCTCAAATCATCAGGTCTTAATTCAGGTACAGAGGGTTTCATTTCCGCATGCCCAAACCTTAACATTTCCACCTTAGTATAATGTAAGCGCTGAGTGTGACATGAACACGCTGAGTACCTAGAATACATACTATCCAGGTTTCCCCCTCACAGAGTGAATTATATAAAACGAGAACTGACCAATTGCGTGAGAATACAATTGTTGTACATCAGCCTCTATTGCGCACTCGAGGCCTGATAGCGTTCTCCTAGAGTTCGATTCTCGAACTTTATTCGTGATCAAATTCTCGACTACGTTCGATTACAAAATAACTGCCATATATATATAATATTAACATTAATTATTCATTTCTTGTTGTATTTCAATAAAATTAGTTACTTCGTACTTGAATATTCGCAATAGAATGACGTAATGACACTATATACTGGCTTGCTATTGTCCTATTGCAAAAATAAATATAATATAAAATTTTACTACTACAAGTTTTTTCGCATAATGTGTGAATGAAACTATACAGCCAAAAAAAAGATGAATAGCCATAGAAACGCAAGAGCTTTCATGAAAAGATGTATGGATGTAAAGGTAGCTGAAGTTGTAACCAAATACAGGAAAGTGTATAGGAAAATAGTCTATGAGAAATTGGTGATGAGGAGTGTCAGCTGATGGTGATCACTGTGTGAAGCTGTTCACCTGAAGCGATTGCTAGAGAGGTTGATCAGCGAACTGTGTCTATGCAATGTGGCGGAATGAATGTTTTGGACAAACAAGCATCACGGGAATTCTAAATTGATCTCAAATTTATACCTCACCCTTTATACTTTGTACTTCTTCCTACAGTTCCACCTTTCACTTTTCTCATATAAATTTATTGAACCACGGCAGTATAACGAGGCTAGAACCGAGTGAGTTACGCTTACCATAAAAGGGATTTGGATTAATAGTGTAATAATCATAAAAAATAATAAGCTATAAGATAACTTGAAGTAGTGAAAAGCCAATCAGTTATATGAATATCGTTACGCCACTTTTTTCAAAGCGGATTCTAATTTATAGAAGATCTAAAAACTAATACAATTAAATAAAAAAAATCAAATCGGATATCATATTATACCCCATTAAAAGCGAAATAATAATTCTAAGAAAAAGTTATTTAATGTAACATCAATAGTCTAATTTTGAGATAAAAGGATGCGTCTGCATGAAATCCCGTCGTATCAGCGAACTCGTCCAGGCTCATTTAATTACCTCGAAGCGACCGGATTATTGCCGAATGGTTCGACGAGCGAATGAATTTCTGTCGTATAATCTGTTCTGACGATATTTTCGAGGGTGGATGCACTCATACATACGAGTATCTGCAAAGCACACATGTTAGGAGAAGTGAATTCACCTGTGACATAAACGTCTACGCGAAAATCAAAAGTGGGTGGCGAGCTCGCTAGTTTTCCCAGGGAAAGGAGAATGTCCTCCGGTATAAACTCGAGCAACCCCTTTTCTACTTGGTTACCCCTCTCTACCCAAACCCTCATACAACTTCTACTCTTCCTATTCCCATCCCATCCCACCGTACCGGTCCGTATTACTCCAGCTATGTAAATGAATTTCGTTTAATTATCTGGGGGTCGCGTGCTGGATACCAGGGGGTGAAGGGTGAAGGAACTTTACGAAGCAATGGGAAGGAGGGCTACGTCGCTTTCGCCTACTAAAGACTGTCCCTGAATTCACTGCGACGGCACTTTGCCGGCTCCAGAATTTCCCTCCCGACTTACCTTCTTCGACGCCTCCACCTCACCCTCTTCCTTCCTTTCCTCAAACCACTTTCTTAGTTTCCGTCTCTATCGAAAGCTAATTGCTGAGAGTTAATTTCATAACTCGCCATTAGCGCGCCATTCGCAATGTAATATTGAGTCCCTGATATGAATTTAAGGGTATTGTTAATTTATAATTTCACATTCTTTTTTGCTATTTTCTAGTTGCAATTTCATTCTGTTATAGAGGAAATTTTATGCCAGATCAAAGGAGAAAAGTCTACTAAGTTTAAGTAACGCAGCACTGAGCAAAGTGATGGAAAAATTGAAAATTTTCAAACGATTCTGCACTTTTCTTTTTTATATTCTCCTCAGAGATGTTTATGATGGATTTATGTAAAATTTTACCCCCCCCCCTTCCTCCTCCCATTTTTGTCAAATTTCTAAGGTATGGAACCCCCTGAATACGAAAAACAGATTTTTACGAATGTGTCTCTGTCTCTGTATTTATCGGTTTGTGTGTCTGTAGATTGTAGCTTGTTAGTAGGATAATTTTTGAAAGAATTGACAGAATGGGTTGGCCGTTGGTATACTCTTTTAGTGTCCTAAACTAAGAGTCAAGTTCGTTAGCTATGCATTTTGGATAAAAATTCAAAAAGTGAGCGCATTGAGAAAATTTTTTAGTCCACTTTTCTCAAGATTCAAAAATTCTCTGTACGTTTATTTGTAGTACTCAGAAAGACAAACAATTTCTTCTTATGACTTTTAGATGACAACAAAATATCAGAGTTATAGCTCTTACAAAATTAAAAAAAAAATAAAGGGAAATTAAAATGTTAAGCCAAAGAACGTACGATATGAAAAAAGTCAAGAGAAAAAAATTTTTCTTTTTGAAAGCGCTACAAGATTATCATAACAATTTTATGGATTTTATTATAAAATTGAAAATTTCAGTTTTTACGGAATAAAAAGAATCAAAAATCAAAAGTTCCATTTTGCGGTGTAACTATGCACAATACGACAAATGATCATTTGGCAAAAATGATGCACACAAAATAGGTTTACAAATTTTATTATTGTTCATTTTTTAATCGGACGCATAGTTTTTTATTTTGTTTGTAAAAAAAACCTTAAAATAAGAAACTTCAATTTTTGAAGAAACGACACAGACTAAGAAAAAAATAATTAGACAAAAGTTGCTTTTCCAAAAAACGTGCAGTTTTGGTTTTAATTGTTTAAATTATTTCTAATTATTAGAAAGAACGAGTAAATTTTATTTTAATCGTGAAAAATAAAATTAAAAATAAAGAAATTAAGTTTTTGAAAAAAACACGTAAGTTGCCATAAAATATTTTATCACAATTTTTTTAATAGGGTCCGCATTTTTTTATTCATAAAAATAAAGCAATGCATATTATAAATTGTAATAATATAAATTCATTGAATTGATAGATTTTAAAAGTAGCTGAGAATGAAAATTAGCGTAAAATAAGGAGCAAATAATAAAGAAATCATGATAAATAAAATTTGAACATTATTTTGCAGTATCTAAATAAATAATTTTAGGCCGAGATACAGAAATAAATATACTATATATTTGATATAATACTGGTGAATATAATGTAGAAAAGTTCACATTTCGGAGAAATTCGAGTATGAGGCTCGAGAAACGTGATGCAAATTTGTTCGTTAAAGCCGAAGGAGCTTTAACAAAAGAAAATTCACAATCACAAAATTACAATTTTCGATGCATTCACCTTCAATTTTAAAATGTCTGTTCACACATGTGGAGGAAATACGAAGACCGAGCGCGAAGTGCAAGAGACAACAGTCTCGCACCCCAAGTGCGTTCAAACTTGTGAGCCGCGCTCGAAGCACGCAATGAGGATGTGCCCGCGCGGCGGGCAGATTTTTTAAAATCAAAGTTATATTTTAAAGAGATTTTTTATGTTATACAATTCAAGAAAAAATGGTTTCTATTGATTCAAAAATAAACTTTAAGAATTTCTTCATTTTAAGAAAGGAGTGCAATAACAGGGATACAGCGCAAAAGGTGCTTGAAAAGGGACGAATAGCGTCATTTTTCATGAAATAGGGAAAAAGTAGAGGAAAGATAAAAAATTTTTCTTATATATAGGAAAAAATCTTTTTATAAGAAGTGTTATATTTTTAATAACTTCAACTGATTTTTCAATAAAAAATTAGATATACTTAGATCGTTCTCAAGATTTTTTCATTTGGGCCTTACATTATAAATAATTTGAATTAAAATTTAAAATTAATTAATTTATAATGAAAAACAAGAAGTTTTTTGAAAATAAGAGAAAAAGGGGAATTAAAGAAAAAAAGGCGAAAGCAGTAATAACACTAATATAACACTAATTTGCAATTGACAAGGAAAAATTCGCAGAGCACGAGTTTTCATAGTTAATAATAAATAAAATTATATTTTATTAACAATTTTACAGTCAAAAACAACACTCAAAGTTTTTTCTTTCAAGTAATGTTCAAGCATTATCAAGCAAATCAATTACATTTATTATTGTTATTAACAAATTCGCAGTTTAAGCAATTTTTAAAAGTTTCGGGTACTCTTTCTTTTTAATCTGATTTATTTAGCTTGCCAGTGACGATTTGGATCTACTAATTTATTCATGTAATTTGTTTATAACAACCTCATCGGGCATATAAATAATAATGTGGTGTACCCAAGTTGTACTTGCAAACTAAAAGACGCATGTTTTAAAAAAGTACCTGAAACTCTTAAAAACTGTTCAAACTAAATTTTTAAGAACAAAAAAGTAATTAAAACTTTAACAAATTACTTGAACTGCGAATTTTCTTATGCAATTTGATCATAATATTACGTAATATAATTTATTATATTTTTTATGTTGGAATATTACTTAAATTTAAATTCAAGATGAAGACCGCGTCATTAATATCGAAAATTGTTTTTAAAAATCCAATATTGTTAATAAAAATACAATTGTTAACAATGAATGATTGAATCATAAGTAACTATTTTATCTTGTGCTTCCAACTTTTCCTTGTGGGTTACACATTTATATAACTATTGCATAATTATCTTAAAACGAACCATTTCTTTGAAGTTCATGTTAAAGAAACATAATTACTTCTATTAAAAAGTTATTCAACTTTATTTTTTTTAACTATTTGACATCTGTTGACAAATCTAGCCGGAATCTTATTTTAAACAATTTTTCATTATTTTGTCCCACTGTAGGATATTAAAAACTCAGAAGGCCCAAAAGTTTAGTTTAACCCAATTAAAAAAGTTTTCATACGGTGTTCCGGAAAGCTCTTAACTGGCCGTCCTCCTTTTCCACTTTTGTATTTTGTTTGGTGTTAGTCTAAGTTTTACATAGAAAGCTTACAATTTTATTATGCTTCTTCATAGGATAGCATTGTTTTAGGTCGCATTCCATGTAAGATCCATTATAAAAGATTTTTACCTTGGAACTCGAAATTTAAATTTTATGTTTTACGTAGATTAAGCTTTATTTCAAGACAAATTTAAAAATGCTATTTTTGTCAGTTTTTCTTTTATTTGCCCTTTGGAACACAAAAATTATATTTTAGCTTCTTTATAGGTGAAGGTAAATCTGTAAAAACTCTATCTTTGAACTATTTTAAGACAATTCGACCTCAGGAACAAGACAGTTATTTATTTAAATATTCTGCCTAGAGTAGGCCTTTTTTAGTTCGAAATTTTTTATTATGTTTTTTATATATTTAAACGCGATTGAACCGCAGGTATTCATAATTTCATTTATACGGTGAGATGAATATGGTTACATGAAAGATTTTTGTCTAGAATTGTGGAATTTGGATAAACTTTAGATTCCGTACTTGCTTCGAACTAACTAGAATTTGAGAAGGATCTGTAAATTAGAAGGCTAGTAAGGTTGTGCACAACGCTTGACTTATTTTAAAAAAACCGACGTACACAATAACAAAAAATAATATCTGCATTGCATGTTAAAACATAAATTATTTAATCAATTTTCAGTCAATTCCTGTTATTCAGTTTATTTTCTATTAATAATTTAAAGTTTAATCAAATACACAAAAAAGTAAAACATTTTAGTTCGTTTCTTCTTCAATTATGTGCACTTCATGAAATGTATATAGTTGACAGAAAATGGATTTAATAATTATATCCACTTTCTATCAATTAAATACATTTCCTTGAGGGGAGATTAATGTGTTGGAGACAGGCTAATATAAATTTGTTCTACATTTTGTGTGCCTCAATTAACTATCAAGTGTTTGTGTACATTGATACACGGAACATAAAGTTCTATAAAATTGATCATGTTAGGAAACATGTTACATTTGATGGAAATTTAGCAGAAATAGTAATCCAATTGGTTATTTTCAATGAGACGCACCAATTGACCTTCCAAGAACCTAAAATGAACTTTGGATGCTATGTGACTTTAAACTACATTTTATTTCTATGTGTTTAGCAGTCAAGCTTATTTAATTGTTGGATTGTATCGATTGAACTGTTCATGATGTCCTCATATCACGTCTTTTAGAATTACTCGAGAACAGAATTTTTAGTGTGTCCGTACGTTTATTTAAATGTGACAAATTTCTTTGAAAAATTTAAATTCCAGTTTATGTATAGAACAAAAACTTCCACTCCATATTTTTCTTGCAAATTATCTTAAATGTAAACACAATTTAATTAAGATTTCTAATTCTTTCAGAAATTTATTGATTGACTTAATAACACGCTTTCTAAAATGAAATAGTATTTACTTGAAAAAACTACTTC
>JAAAKG020144638.1:0-11078 GCA_010014905.2 Druon quercuslanigerum
GAACTCCCTTAGTACCCTCTATAACATATATTTTGACCATCATGATCGGTAAAGCCGTTTTCGAGAAAAATGGATTTTTTTATTTTTTTAAATTTGTTTATAACTTTCGTAATTTTTTTTTTTAGTTAATACGTGAGGTAAATTTATCTTATATGAGAAGCCACTTCTCCTCGCAATATGAATAACATCCGAGCGGGGCACCCAGACCATGCTTATCCTGCTACGGCCTTTTTGGAAATTAAAATTGAAATCACTTCAAAATATTTAGAGGTCCTAAAATTGTTTAGAATCTGTTAAAAAAATAAAAATCTTAAAAATCTTTTAAAAATTCATAAAACCTTTAAAATAATTGGAGGTCTTATAATGACTTTTAAATCTTGCGAAAATTTGAGAAATCCCTGAAAATCCTGCGAAATTCGTTAATATTTCTGAAATTTTGGAAACCCTTTATGAATATTTTATGAAAACCTTTAAATCTTTTAAGGCCTATGAAATTTTTTTAGATTCCTTCATAGATCTTGAATTTTTGTTAAGAATCGCGATAAAATCATTAAAAATTCGTTAAAGAAATATTAATTTAGGCCCATACTGAATTTCGTTTAATATTATTTTCGCAAGGGTGTAAGGACTGTGAAAGCGAGTTGCGAAAGTGCAAAAGATTTTTTAAACTCTAGAAGAAATTTGGAATTAAAAAAATATACAAAAAATTATTCCAGGCCTCTTTTTACATCAAAATGATTTTTTTAACATAAAAATAAATCCCAATAATAAAAATTATATTTATTACTTCAGAGTACATAATTTCATTTAAAAAATAAAAAATTATCAAAAATCGATAATGATCTGAGAATATTCTCATCACGATCACAAGTAATGTCGATAAACACTGATAACTGGTCACGAGACCAACAAAAAACATTCCATTCACACTCTTCAGACTGGCACTGATTTACGATATTTTTTAGATTTTTCGCGAAATCTAATCGCATGAACCTAATTATTATGTATGAACATATTTTACGAATATTTACAATCAAAATCATGATCTTGATCATTAACTGATAATTCACAATGTCATAAGAAACTTATTACTAACAATTAATAATTGTCATGTTTGTAGTATCTTTAAGAAAAATTGTTTTTTTATTAAGGGGCCATACTTAAATTACGTAACTGATGACAGCCCCTCTCTATGTTTCAGAGAACTTAATTTATTTTATTTTTTTTTATCTTATTCCCTTATTCTCCTTGACTAATTTTTATTTTCTTTTATCATTAATATTCAAACACCCGAATTTTTATCATGTAATACTATTAACATAGAATCTTTCACAAACAGAACAAAACAGTATTTCAGATACAAATTAAAAATTTTGAAATTTAATAATTTTTTTCAAACAAAAAAATGTCTTTTCTACTATTAAAGATGGTTTTTTAAGAAAATACTTGAATTTTCAACAAAATAAGTAAACTTTTTGACATCATATAGTGGAATTTTTCACGTAGAAGGATAAATTCGTAACAAAAAAGAATCATGGTTTATATTTTAAACAAAAAGAATTGAATTTATATGAAAAAAAAATTTTTTAAACAAAAAGACGAATTTTCGACAAATTAAGATTTTTTGTTCAAAAAAGAATTAAAATTGTATCTTAATTGTTGAACCATCTAGCCAAAAGACGAATTTTGGCTACAAAAATTTAATTTTTAAGCATAAAATATTACTTTTAAGCAAAAAAATTAATTTTTCAAGAACGTGCCGCATTTTTAGTTTAAAAAAATTAAATTTTAAACTAAGAAAATTATTTATTTTTTAAAAAAGAAGAATTTTCTACTAAAAAAGATCAATCTTGGCAAAAACGGAACAGCTACATTTTCAGTTGAAAAATGAATTTTAAGCCAAAAAAAGCCTTTCTATTAAACAGTTCAACTTTCAACGAAATAGATAAGCTTTTAATGAAAAAAATAATTTTTCAATTATAAATATTAGTCTGCAACAAAATTGTTCAACTTTTGTTAAAACAAAATAGTTGAATACTCAAGTAGAAACCATATTTTTTTAAACAAAAATTTGCATTTTTTCAAAAAAAATAAATTGGTACCGGATGAATTTTTAAAATTAAAAGATAAATTAAACAAAAAATAGTTGAATTTTCTGTTTAAAAAAAATTCAGTTTCCTTTTTACGATGAAAATATAAATATTTAAATAAAAAATAATTTTCTAGCAAAAAAAGACATTTTTAACCAAAAAGATTAATTTTTAGCAAAAAATATGAGTTTTTTAAACAAATAGGTAAATTTTTTACCAAATACTTGAATTTCTATCCAAAAAGAATAAATTTTTCTAAAAATAGATGAAAAAAACCAAAAAACAAATTTTCTAAAAAATAATTGAATTTTTATCCAAAAAAGATTCCAGTTGCCTTTAAAGATCAAGAAATCAATTTTTTATTAAAAAAAAAGTTTTTACAAAAAAATTGAATTCTCAATCCAAAAAGACAAATTTTTCAAGCAGAAATGATGAATTTCTAACAAAATAATTGAATTTTCTGTTGGAAGAAATTTAATTTCCTTTTCACGAGAAAAATATGAATATTTAAATAAAAATAAGTTTCTGAGAAAAAATTTACATTTTAAACCAAAAAGATAAATTTTTAGAAAAAAATATAACTTTATAAACAAATAGTTGAATTTTCTACCAAACGGTTGAAATTTTATCAAAAAAAGATTAAGTTTCTTTCAAAATAGATGAAATTTTATTCACAAAAAAAAACTTTTTTTAAAAAAGAATTAGATTTTCGTCCAAAAAAGATTTCAGTTGACTTTTAATGATCAGAAAAATGAATTTTTCACTAAAAAAAAGTTTTTACGAAATAAATTGAATTTTCATTTCAAAAAGACAAATTTTTTTTAAGCAAAAAGGATAAATTTTTAGCAAAATAGTTGAATTTTCCGTTTGAAAAAATTTAAGTTTTCTTTTCACGATCAAAATATGAATATTTGAATGAAAAATAAGTTTCTACCAAAAAATGATATTTCAATCCAATAAGATAAATTTTTAGCAAAAAATATGACTTTTTTTAAACAAATAATTGAATTTTCTACCAAATAGTTGCATTTTATCCAAAAAATATTAAATTTCTCTAAAAAAGGATGAAGTTTTATTAACAAAAAAAAACTTTTTTTAAAAAAGAATTAAATTTTCGTCCAAAAAAGATTCTAGTTGACTTTTAAAGATCAAAAGATTAATTTTTTAATAAAAACAACAGTTTCTACAAAAAAAATTGAATTTTCAATTCAAGAAGACAAATTTTTTCAAGCAAAATGGATGAATTTTTAACAAAATAGTTGAATTTTCTGTTTGAAAAAATTTCAGTTTCTTTTTTACGATCAAAATAAAAAAAATGACATTTCAATCCAAAAAGATAAATTTTTAGCAAAAAATATAACTTTTTAAACAAATAATTGAATTTTCTACCCAATTGTTGCATTTATAACCAAAAAAATTCAATTTCTCTTAAAAAAGATGAACTTTTATTCACAAAAAACAAATTTTCTGAAAAATAATTGAATTTCTATCAAAAAAAAATTCCAGTCGACTTTTAAAGATCAAGAAATGAATTTTTTAATAAAAAAAGTTTCTACAGAAAAATTGAATTTTCAATTCAAGAACACAACTTTTTTAAAGCAAAAATGATGAAATGTTAACAAAATAGTTAAATTTTCTGTTTGAAAAAAATTCAGTTCCCTTTTCACGATCAAAATATGAATATTTAAATAAAAAATAAGTTTCTACCAAAAAAGGATATTTCAATCCAATAAGATAAATTTTTAGCAAAAAATATGACTTTTTTAAACAAATAATTGAATTTGATACCAAATAGTTGATTTTCTCTCCAAAAAAGATTAAGTTTATCTAAAAATAGATTTAAAAAAAAAGAAAATTCTAAAAAATAATTGATTTTTCATCCCAAAAAGATTCCAGTTGACTTTAAAAGATCAAAAAAATGAATTTAAAAAAAAAGTTTCTACGAAGAAAATTGAATTTTCAATTCAAGAAGACAAATTTTTTGAAGCAAAAAGCATGAATTTTTAACAAAATAGTTGAATTTTCTGTTGGAAGAATTAATGTATGAAAAAATTTCAGTTTCCCTTTTACGATCAAACTATGAATATTTAAATAAAAAATAAGTTTCTACGAAAAAAATGACATTAAAATTCATAAAGATAAATTTTTAGCGAAAAATATGATTTTTCAAATAAATAGTTGAATTTTCTACAAAACAGTTGCATTTCTATCCAAAAAAGATTAAATTTTTTTTATAAAAAGATGAATTTTTTTTTCGACAAAAATAAATTTTCTAAAAAAGAATTAAAGTTTCATCAAAGAAAGATTCCAGTTGACTTTTAAGAACAAAATATGAATATTTAAATAAGAAATAAGTTTTTACAAAAAACTACATTTTAATTCAAAAAGATAAATTTTTAGTAAAAAATGTGACTAGTCAAACTAAAAATGTGAAATGTGAAGTAGTTGAATTTTCAGTTTAACAAAATTTAAGTTTTCTTGTCACGATCAAAATATGAATATTTAAATAAGAAATAATTTTCTAAGAAAAAAATGACATTTCAATCCAAAAAGATCAAGTTTTAGCAAAAAATATGACTTTTTTAAACAAATAGTTGAATTTTTTAGCAAATAGTTGCATTTCTAAAAAAAAAATTAATTTCTCTAAAAAAGATTAATTTTCATTTACAAAAAAAAATTTCTAAAAAATAGTTTAATTTTAATCCAAAAAAAATTTTAGTTTCCTTTTAAAAAACTAAAAAATTAATTTTTTAATGAACTAAACAGTTTTTACAAAAAAATTACTTTTTAATCCAAAAAGATACATTTTTAGCAAAAATATGACTTTTTTAAACAAAAAGTTGAATTTTCTACCAAATAGTTGCATTTCTATGCAAAAAATATTACATTTCTTTCAAAATAGATGAATTTTTATTCGCAATAAAGAAATTTTCCGAAAAACAATTGAATTTTCATCCAAAAAAGATTTCAGTTAACTTTTAAAGATCTAAAAAATTAATTTTTTAATAAAAAAAAAGTTTCTACGAAAAAAATTGAATTTCATTTCCAAAAAGACAAATTTTTGAAGCCAAATGGATGAATTTTCTACCAAATAGTTGCATTTATATCCAAGAAAGATAAAATTTATACTAAAACAGATGGATTTTCAATAAAAACGACACATTTGTTAACAAAATTTTAAACAAGAAGTATATATTTTTTTAATAGTTAAATTTTCAAAAAAAAGGTAGGAGTATAAATTTTTGGAAAAATTTTATTTTATTTCAAATAGCTGAATTTACATCCAGAAAACATCTTCAATCTCTTTTCAACACCTAAATGTTGAATTTTAAGAAAAATTGAATTTTCCACGAAATATTAAAATTTTTAAGAAAACAGCAGAATTCTCAACCGAAAAGGATGATTTTTTAACCTAATTTTTGAATTTTTTAAACAAAGATTTGCATTTTTATCCAAGAAAGATAAAATTTTTTTAAAAACAGATGAATTTAAAAACTAAACTTTAAAAAAAAAAGTTAAATTATTCTGCAAATAAAATTCTAGTTCACTCTCCAACAAAAAAAAAATTCTAACCACTAAGTTAGTTTTCCGCTAAATAGTCGAATTTTTAACTAAAATGTATGACTTTTCAACGCTACAAGCCAAAAGACGTATGTTGACAACAAAAATTATATTTTCAAACATAAAATATGACTTTAGCAAAAAATTAACTCTCCAAGAAAGTGACGCATTTTTACTTAACAATAATGAAATTTCAAACTTAAAAAATTATTTCTTTACCAAAAAAGGAGACTTTTCAACTGAAAAAGACCAATCTTGAAAAAAAGAAACGGCTACATTTTCAGTTAGGATATTAATTTTAAACCAAAAAAGGCCTTTTCTAGTAAACAGTTTAATTTTTAACATAATATATAAACTTTAAATGAAAAAAAAATTTGAATTAAAAATATTAGTCTGCAACAAAATGGTTCAACTTTTCTTTAATTAAAATAGTTGCATACTCAAACAGAAACCATTATTATTTAACCAAAAATTTGGATTTTTACACAAAAAATAATTTGGTAATGGGTGAATTTTAAAAACAAAAAGAAAGTTTTTTTAAATATAGTTGAATTGTCTATTTAAAAAAATTCCAGTTTCCTTTTCACGATCAAAATATGAATATTTAAATAAAAATTAAGTTTATACGAAAAACAGGACATTTCAATCCAAAACAGATAAATTTTTAGCAAAAATTATAACTTTTTAAACAAGTACTTGAATTTTCTACCAAATAGTTGCATTTCTATTCAAAAAAGATTGAATTTCTCTCAAAAAAAGATGAATTTTTATTCACAAAAAAAAAATTTTCAAAAAAATAATTCAATTTTCATCAAAAAAAGATTCCAGCCTTTTAAAGATCAAGAAATGAATTTTTAATAATAAAAAAAAGTTTTTCCAAGAAAATTTAATTTTCAATTCAAAAAGACAATTTTTTAAGCAAAAATGATGAATTCTTAACAAAATAGTTTAAGTTTCTGTTTGAAAAATTTTCAATTTTCTTTTCACGATCAAAATATGAATATTTAAATAAGAAATAAGTTTCTACGAAAAATTACATTTTAATTCAAAAAGATAAATTTTTAGTAAAAAATGTGATTTTTTTAAACAAGTAGTTATATTTTCTACGAAATAGTTGCATTTCTATCCAAGAAATATTAAATTTCTTTCAAAATAGATGAATTTTTATTCACCAAAAAAAATGTCTGAAAAACAATTGAATTTTTATTCAAAAAAGATTCCAGTTGACTTTTAAAGATCAAAAAATAAATTTTTTAATAACAAAAAAGTTTCTACGAAAAAAAATTGAGATTTCAATCCAAAAAGACAAATTTTTTTTAAACAAAAAGGATGCATTTTTAACAAAATAGTTGAATTTTCATCGAAAAAAGATTCCAGTTGACTTTTAGAGATCAAGAAATAAATTTTTTCATAAAAAAAAGTTTCTACGAAAAAAATTGAATTTTGTAATCCAAAAAGACCAATTTTTTCAAGCAAAAAGGATAGATTTTTAACAAAATCGTTGAATTTTCTATTTGAAAAAATTTCAGTTTCCTTTTCACGATCAAAATATGAATATTTAAATAAAAATAAGTTTCTAAAAAAAATTACATTTCAAACCAAATAGATAAATTTTTTGCAAAAAATATGACTTTTTTAAAAAAATAGCGTAATTTTCTAGCAAATAGTTGCATTTCTATCCATAAAAAATTAAATTTCTCTCACAGTGATGAACTTTTATTTACAAAAGA
The DNA here is from genome assembly GCA_010014905.2 of Druon quercuslanigerum. Classification (NCBI taxonomy): domain Eukaryota; kingdom Metazoa; phylum Arthropoda; class Insecta; order Hymenoptera; family Cynipidae; genus Druon; species Druon quercuslanigerum. Next base: position 7,382 of record JAAAKG020144638.1, read on the forward strand.
CAAATTTTCTAAAAAATAATTGAATTTTCACCCAAAAAAGACTCCAGTTGACTTTTAAAGATCAAGAAATAAATTTTTTCATACAAAAAAAGTTTCTACAAAACAAATTGAAGTTTCATTCCAAAAAGAAAATTTTTTTTAAGAAAAACGATGAATTCTTAACAAAATAGTTGAATTTTCGGTTTGAAAAAATTTAAATTTTCTTTTCATGATCAAAATATGAATATTTAAATAAAAAATAAGTTTCTAATAAAAAAAATTACATTTGAATCCAAGAAGATAAATTTTCTAAAAAATAATTGAATTTTCATCCAAAAAAGACTCCAGTTGGCTTTTAAAGATCAAGAAATGAATTTTCAATAAAATAACTTCCTAAGAAAAAAATGACATTTTAATACAAAAAGATAAATTTTTGGCAAAAAACAGATGAACTTTTATTTACAAAAAACAAATTTTCTGAAAAAAATTGAATTTTCATCCAAAAAAATTCCAGTTAAATTTTAAAAATCAAAAAATTTAATTTTTTAATAAAAAAAAAAGTTTCTACGAAAAAAATTGAATTTTCATTCCGAAAAGACAAATTTTTTCAAGCAAAAAGGATGAATTTTGAACAAAATAGTTGAATTTTCTACCAAATAGTTGCATTTATATCCAAGAAAGATCAAATTTATACTAAAACAGATGAATTTTCAATAAAAACGATACACTTGTTAAAAATTTTAAACCAAAAATATATATTTTTGTAATAGTTAAATTTTGAACCAAACAGTTGCGGTTTTATCTAAAAAAAGAGGAAATTTGTCTTAAAACAGATAATATTTTATTTTATTTTTTTAATTTTAAATAGCTGAATTTCCATCTAGAAAACATTTTCGATCTCTTTTCAACACCTAAATGTTAAATTTTAAGAAAAATTGAATTTTCTACGAAATATTTAAATTTTTAAGAAAACAGAAGAATTCTCATCCAAAAAGTATGAATTTTCAACCAATTTTTTGAGTTTTTCAAACAAAGAGCTGCAGTTTTATTCAAGAAAAATAAAATTTCTTTAAAAAAAGATGAATTTAAAAACTTTTTAAAAAGTTCGTTAAATTTTTATGCAAAAAATATTCCTGTTCACTCTCGAGCAAAAAAATCATTGTAACCAATAAGTTCGTTTTCAGGTAAATAGTCGAATGTTAGACCAAAAAGTATGACTTTTCAACGATACTGTTAAATTTTCAACCACTCAGTTGCATTTTTTCCAAGAAAAATAAATAATTCTTCTAAAAACAGCTGAATTTTTAAATCAAAAAGGAAAATTTTCAACAACAAAATTTCGAATTTTGATCCAAAAAGATTTCAATTGACTTTTCAACACAATTATACGAACTTCAAACGAAAATTAAATTTTTTAGGAAATAATTAAATTGTCAACAAAATAGTTTCATTTTTATCCTAGAAATATACAATATCTTTACTAAAAAAGAATAACTTTTAAATAAAAAGGCCAAATTTTCAGGAAAAATAGTTTTCATCCAAGAAATATGGATTTTAAACAAAAGGATAATTTTCTACCAAAAAAATGGAATTTAAAACCAGAAAGACAAAGTTTAAACAAAATAGTTTATTTTGCTACCAACAAGGATGTTTTTTGAAGAAAATTATTATATTTCCAACCAATTAATAAAATGTACCCCTTTCCCCTACGTAAAAAATCATAAAAAAATATCTCGACCCCCCCCCCCCCATGAGCTGTTACATAATTAAAGTACGGTCCCAAAACAAAATTTATTTAAAACACAATTTAAAATTGAGTATAAAATTTGTCAAGGCATTACAATACTGATAGTGTCCATCTCACTCTGAATTTTATACAAACTCTTTCCCTTAGTTTCTGGTAAAAAAGTGAGAATTAAAGGAAGTCCAATCGACCCTAAAATTGCAAAACACCCAAAAGCCGAGCAAGAATTTGTTTTATCTTCAATAAACTCATAAACACTTTGCACACTCAAAGCAGCGACATAAACAATAGAAACACAAATTCCAGCAGCAACTGTTTTGACTCGATTTGGAAAAATTTCTCCCGCTAATATTGGTAAAAGGGGAATCAGTCCAAAAAAATAAACAGTATAATATGCTAATATCAGAACCAATGGTATAACCAATTCACCTTTTATCAAACTTTCACAATCTTGTTGTTGAATCAATTTATGAATTGCCAATAAAAGACAACAAATTGCTGATCCCACGATAGAAATTATCAGCAGAGGCTTACGACCGATTTTTTCTATAGTGTACAAACAAATTCCAACAGAAATCACATTCATTGACGATATCACAACGTATTGATATCTAGGTACAAAAAGTTTCAGTACTCTTTCTAAGTAACTGTTCATGGCATAGCTTCCCATCATTTGGCTGAGGCACAACAAGGGAAGAATTAATATCACGGATTTTTTGGCACTTTGGGGAAAGAAAAATCCCATAAGAACTTGAGCTGTTTTCTTTTTAATTTGATGATCGGAGTTGAAGAAATTCTCCAATGATCTATATTCGTCCTCGACCTCCAACACTGTTCTTGTACATCGCAAATTTTTTAGAGAGATTTTTGCATCCAGAACCTGTACAAAGTAATACATTTCAGAAGAGATTAAAACTGAAAATTACATTTTATTGTGGTAAATTTTACTATTTTTAATGGAGAAATTACTCACCTTTCCTCTGTGGAAAAGGAAATAAGGTGACTCGACCATCCACAGAAAAATTGAAAACGTATAGAGCAGAGGTATCGCTATCATTATATTAGCCAATGTTTTTAGATCAAAGAAAAGTGCCAGAAGGCCGACAATTAAAAATCCAAAATTGGCGAAAAGTGAAGTAAAGGCTCCTACAGTTCCTCTATTTTTATTGGAGGATATTTCCCCTACATAGAGGACTGTTGTTGTCACGTATACTCCAACGCCAAACCCTCCAATGGTGGCTGAAACAAGAAGCAACTAAAAGGGTTTTTTTGATATGGTGCCTCATGAAATCCTTCTTTTTTTCTAAATTTTCTGAGATTTTGACTCGAAAAACTTCTTTTTTTGTTAAAGAAAATGGTCTTCTTTTTTGACTACAATTTTAAAAAAATTAGAGGTTCGAATTTTCATTTCTACATTCATAAATTATTTTATCTTGTAGCATAGAAGAAATTTTTATCTTCGACACTCAAATTTGTTTCATTATAAAAAAATTTTAAGCTGGGGATTAACACCCTTATAATTGCGATTTTATGATAAAATTGAGATTAGAAAATCGAATTCTAAACTAAAATTTTTTCAAATTATGAAAATTTGAGGAAATATTACTAAGGCGAGGGACAAAAATTTCTACTACTAAAAGAAAATTAAGGAATACTTTTCTTACACTTAAAAATTATTTTTCAAAAAATTGGTATTTTATTCTGAAAGCAAACCTTTTGTATTAAAATACAATGAAGTTTTTACATTATTTAGCTTTTAACATAGAATTTACTTAAAATTTCAAAACAGAAGCTTTTAAAGAATTTTTAAGGATATCAAGGTAATTACAAGATTTTCTGCAGACTTCCAAAAAAATTTCAAATGATTTTATACTTCAAAAAATAAATTTTAGGTGAAAATTAAAAAAGATGTCAAAAAGTTTTGAATGATTTTCTAAAATTTAATAAATAATAAAAAAATCAATAAAATAATAA
>JAAAKG020144639.1:0-11078 GCA_010014905.2 Druon quercuslanigerum
AATGTGTAGAGTTGACCACCATCATTTAAACTCTACACGCAATGTGTAGAGTTGCACAATGTGTAGATTCGATATGTTTAGTATTGATACGCAGCCAAAAAATTTATATTGAGGACAGAAATATTAAATTTTCAATCGAATAGTTAATGTTTAACAAAAAAGCAATATCATGAAAATAATTCAATTTTCAACTAAAGAGGTTAATTTCTAATTAAAATTATAAACCTTTTTCCAAAAAATGAATTTTAAACAAAAAACTTCAACTTTAGCATAACACAAAAGTAGATCTCAACAAAAAATCTAGTAGTTGATATTTCAACCAAAAAAGATGTTAATTAAAAAGAAAAAAACAGTGTAATTAAACCAGGAAATGAATTTTTAACAACAGACTTTAAATTTAAAACAAGAAAGATTCTTTAGAGCAAAACGAAAAAATAATCACAGAGATTTGTGTGTTTTCAACAAAAAAGTTAATTTTAAATCAAATAGTTGAATTTTCTATCCAAATAGATACAATTTCAACAAAAAAGACGAATTTTCAAAAAGCAATGATTTGTATAGTTACAGTCAGTGAAAAAATTTACCAAAAAAAGTAACTAGTTAAAAAATAACTGTTTCTGTGTCGGACAGGGGGAAAACAAAATTGTCCGTATCAAGTTGTCATTCTCATTATTTCAAACAAATTTATCTTGAGCGAAATAAGAAATAATTTTTACATAATCCTAATGTGTATCTATAAATAATTCCTAAATTACTTGAAATCGTTATAAACAGAATCTTGAAAAATTGAAACTCATCCTGTTTTCATTCTCTATTCAATATTATAAATCTCTATTTACATTTATAAACATAAATTTCGCTCATTTAAAAAAACTTCCTTAGTATTTACAGTACTAAACACTGATGCAAAAAGACTGCGAAATTTTAAGTTTTTTAAAAGTATTGAACATTTCGTGACCCTTTTTCGAGATTTTTAATCTCTCTATGAATTGTTATTCTACTTCTTACGTACATTAACTAATTTAAGATAAATTTCCGCGTAATCTAAATAGCTTGCCTTGAGGGGTCAACAATATAAAAGAGAACTTTTGGGGAAAACAGGGGAGACGCTGTGATGCCCAAGAGGAAAAAGGGGGTGTGAAAGAAAATCCAAGAGGTGTGCGCAAAAGATGCATTATCTCTCAAGTTTGGCGCATTGTTCAACTTCTCCATATTCCTTCTCCTTTGCTCTCAGCGGATCTTATTTTCTTCCTCGAGCGCTTCTTCGCGGCCTCAGCCTCTTTTCACTTTCTTTTTCTTTCATTTGATCTTATTGGCAGGCTCCGTCGTTGTCTCTGCGGGGCCCCACTGTCTCCGCTGCCACGTACCATCGACGAGTAAGGGCCCCCTCCTCCCCCCACCCTTGGAAGAAGCTCGGGGATGAACGGAGGAAGAGGCACACACGTGCGGCTCACAAATCAGTCCCGCAGATCGTAGGGGCCCTGGCCCTGGTATCGGCGCGGCGGCGCGAGCGACAATTAATTCACCGCTTTTGCTCTCGCGAGCTCCTTCGGGCCCCACCGCGAACGCCATTGTGCACGTACCTACGCGATCTTTGGGCCCTTTTATCCCCCTCCTCTTTCCACTATCGAATCGAACGTCCCATTGCTTTCTTGTATCCTCTCTCGTCCTCTCTTCCTTTAAATCGAGAAACTTCGCAACTTCTTTCTTTTCTTTTATTCTACTGTTTCGCGAGGATCTTTTTTTATTTATTTAGGCGAGCGCTTGTGTCCATAATTTGGACGCCGGCGACGCGCGGTCTAGCAGCTTCGTTTGCATTTTTCCGCGAGAAAGTGAGACGATGGGCTGATCTGAAAATTAAGGGAGGACGTGTTCCGCATGTGAGATCGATTTTTCGAGAGAGGGATGGAGGAGGATTATTAGAGAATTTGTTTTCTGGCCGAGGGGTTTTGGATAACTGATAAGGGATATGCGAGAGATGAGATCGTCGAGGATGATTGCATGGGATCGGGAAAAATCTTCGTTTGGCGCAATTTGGCAAGGTTTTAGGTAGTTAAGTTTCACAACGAAAATTCTCTTGGAAGCATTTTGCGATCCACCACTGTTAAAAATGTTGTGAATTTTAATACACGTTAAAACATAAAGTGTATTAGAAAATTAATACATTTGTAAACTAAGATGAACTTAATACACATTTATAGTAAACTTATTTACTATGTATACCAAAATTAATATATTTGTATATGAAAACTAAAATAATACCCACGTGTATTAAACCTACACGCTATAGCTCATGCGTCGCTAAACCCTGACATGTCAGCAGATGCCAGCCGTCAAGCAAGCCTCCACCGAAAAAACGATATTCTAATATTAAGATTATCATATTCTTACAAGAATATTCTTAGTAATATGCTTAACGAAGAATATTTTCTAATCAAAGGAAAAAGATATTCTTATAATGAGAATATGAGTGGGGAAACATGAAATCCGCATAGAATAATGCGCATTATTTCGCGCGGTTACACCGAGACATAACCTCGCTATTTTATTGATTCGCAATCTCGTGACGGAGTTTGGATCCAGTTTATCCGAGTTCAATCCGGCCGAGTTCTATGAAAATGAAATAAGTAAAAACGTGGCTAGAAGATCACCAACTTGGGGATCTTGTCCACTTATTTGAACGAAAGTATTGAAAATGATTCCTTCCAAATTTATTTTTGTGCCTTGTTTTTTCCTCTGTTTTTCCTTGATTGCTTTCAGAATTTAACCTCTTTATACAAAAATTGTTAAGCCAGTGGGCACACGATACATAAAATGTTTTGAAAACGTTCTAAAAACAGTTCAGAAAAGATTTCTGTGTCACAAGTTCCAAAAGGTTCGTAAAATGTGTAAAATTGTGTGCCTACTGGAAAAGTACTTTACTAAGGGCGAATAATGGTGTGCTGACTATAATTTTTTTTTGCGCCATGTGCATGTTTTCTATTCAGGTATAAAGAAAATATTTTTGACATAATAGTATTTAAATCATACTATAGTCTATGATTAACTATACCTTATTATCAAATAGATCAGAATATATATTCTTAGGGTAAGAGGGTCTTCATTGTGCATTAAGAATATATTCTTGGCGCCTATTTAAGTTGCAAATATTCTTAAAATTAGTGGGATATTGTTGATATAAGAATATTGTTTTTTCGGTGTCGTATCTGGTCTTATGACAATTAAGTGTTACTAATTACTGAATAGTAAATGAAAAGTGGAAACAGTGAGTTGCCAGTCACCTGTTGGATTGAAAAGGTGTGTTAACTTGTTTAAATGAATTAATTTAGTTAGTTCTTCACAATTAAGGCGTATAACTCTGCGACAAAGAAACCAGCCTTACATTACATTACAATTACCTTTCATCTTCTCAAAATATTTATATTGTAGACATTCTCTGATAGCGTATGTACTTCGACAGATGAAAAATATATGTTTTTTGATTGAGGAATATAATTTCTAATTAACTTAATTTTGTTTCAGAATAATAATGAAAATAAGTCCATGCAGAGGCAGAAAAAGAGGACCAGCAAACAGAGAAGTGAATTCATTTAATTCCATTGTCTTCAACTTCGCAGAACAACTTAACCGATTTACAAACTTATTTGTATTATAGTTTACACACACATACATATTTATTTATTTAAAGTAAATGAATTATTTAAAAAATTAATGCTTGGTATAATTTTAAAACTATACCCAAAAATACATACACTGTTAAAAATGTCATGAATTTTAATACACGTTAATGCATGAAGCGTATTTTTAAATTAATACAGGTGTAAATTAAAAGGAACTTAATACACAATTATATTAAACTTATTTACTATGTATACCAAAATTAATATATTTGTATATGAAAATTGAAATGATACCCATGTGTATTAAACCTTAGCGCTAGCGCATGCGTCGCGCAATGCTGTCGACCTTGACATCTCAGCTGAGAAGAATTATTAATTACCTAATAAATATAATAAATAGAAACGGTGAGTTGCCAGTCGCACGTTTGAGTGAAAAGGTGAGTTAATTTGGTTAAATTAATTAATTTAGTTGGTTCTTCACAATTCACGCGTATAATTCTGTAAAGAAGAAAACAGCCTCATAAAGGAAAAACCGATTTTCTTGTTTTTATTCATTCTGAATAATGAAGACTTTCCTAAACTCATATTCGGTCGTAAGGCTGGTGCCTTCATTCCACGTCATATGTAGATAACCTAAGAAATATACATTTAAATTGGATAATTAATGCACATTTTTGAGGTTACCCATATTCTCTTGTATCATATAGAGAACACTGTTAAAAATTGCTGTATTAAGTTTAATACACATGTGTTGGAAGTTTTTTTTAGATACGTATATTAAATTTAAGATACATCCAAATTTTAAAGTTCAAATACACATGTGTATTAAATTTTAGATGTGTATTTAAACTTTCAAATTTGATGATATCTTAAATTTAATATACGTGTCTGAAAAAAACGTCCAACACATGTATATTAAACTTATTACAGCAATTTTTAACAGTGTTGAATGATCAAAATTTTGGTTGAATCAGCTTTAGAATATGGTTCTTATATGGATAACAAAAGTATTTCGTTGAACGAAGACAATTTTTTGGTTAGTAAAATTGTTTGATTATACCACATATTTCAGTTAGTCGAAGCATATATTTTAATTGATTCAAATAAAGTTTCGGTTAATTCAAGCCAATATTTTTCGCCATCCAAGAGAATATTTTAGTTATTTCAAGTAAGTTTTTTTTGCAGGTCTAAGAAAATATTTTGGTTGATTTAGCCGAAACTTGTAGTTCATTTAACCATAAAGGAAGGACCCATCCCAAATTACAATTAAATACCGTACTATGAGATTTTGTCATATTGTGTGAATTATTTAACACTTTATTTAATTAAAAAATATCACAAGACGAGACTATTCGACGACAAGACATTTGCAATATTAATTGTTCAGGATCCTTTGTTTATTTGATTTACAAAATCGTTCCGCTGTTTTATAAAAAACTTCATCACGCAATCTGCTTGAGTAATCCAACATATTCAAGTATTTTTGCGGATTTTTTACATAATCTTTTAATCCCAATAAATTCTGTTTCCAAATCACTTATTTTGATAAAAATAACCGGGATGCAAACGCAAACAGATTATATTTTTATGTTTTTTTTATTATGTTTTATTTTAGTCGAATGCTCTCTTAAATTATTTGATAGACCCAACCAACCAATTTTGTTGTATCAGTAAAATATTTTCTAAAAGCAGCAAAACAATTCAACCATAAACTCTGATTGACTGCAGCAGACGAGTTTGGTAAACTGAACCATATTTATTTGACCAAAGTGGCCGGGAAAAGTTGTTACTAATACAATCATATTCGGCGTATTTTACACTTTTAGAGTAATCTATAATTTTTTCCACAAAACCCCCTAGAAGTAATAAACGTATATAAGTAAAATAAAGATGTGTGAACATTATCATCAGTGAGCCACGCAAAAGAATTACTGAGCCACGCGTTGCGTTGTGCCAATAGTGTGCCGAGTAAATCGATAAAAAAGAATAGTGTCTTTTTCGTATTGAGTTTTGTCGGTAATATAGCATATTTTTTCTGTTTTTAATTAATTATAATAGAAATTTATGTTACTTTATTGATCATTGTAACAGTATTACTTGTGATCTACGTAATAATATTAGGATCATCTAGTGATATTAGTATTAAAATTATATTTGGTAATTATAAGTTTACGAAATAATAATAAATGAATAAACAAATAAAGGTTCATCCACAAACTAAAGAAAGTTGTTTTTGTGAGCCCCCCCCCCACCTCCCTCTTCCGCCATGTAAGATATCGTGAGACTTTCTCCGACTCTTCTAAAATTTAACTAAGGTTTTATAAACTTAGGGAATGAATAATAAAATTAGATGTATACTATAAAATGTGTTACAATGTGTACATTTTTATCGTTTCTTCAAGCCCTAAAATTTACTCTTGGCTTGAAATTCCAAAAATTTTGATTTGACCGGAAGTAGGTATATTTCATATGTTCCAACTTTCAGTGTATATGTTCCAACTTAAAAAATTCCCTGCTGACTCGTTTCTCAACTTATAGGATTCGTTCGGACTTTAGAACTTAAAATGCCCGGAATTCATCCGGATATATACCCCTATGCATAACACCATATTGGCCATAAGGGCCCTTTTCATGCTGACGCCCACATATGTATACGTATTTAAATTTTTTTGATTGAAAATGCAACTATTTGGTTGGAAATTGATCTGTTTTAGTTGAGATATCAAGTATTTTGTTTAAATTCGTCTTTTTTGGTAGAAAATAATTTTGTTTGTTACAAAAGCAACTGTTTGGTTGATAATTAATTTGTGGTAGTTAAGGATTCAAGTATTTTGTTAAAACTTCTTCTTTTTTGGTTAAATGAAATGATTATTTATTAAAGTTTTTGTTTTTGAAATATCAACGATTCTATTTTTGTTGAGAGATCATCTTTTGAAGTTAATAAATTAATTACTGGTTGAAAATGGATAACTGTTTTTTTTTTAATTCCCACTGTGGGTTAAAAATGTTCTTTTTTCCAGTTTCCGCCATTGTGAAAAAGGCAAGATTTCAGGATTTGTTTGCATTTATTTTGAAACTATGTGGAATTAAAGTTGAATACTTGATGGTGAGAAATGTTGCTTGTGATATAGTTGTGAGGCGGTTATCGTGAACGGCCAAGTAGCAGAGTGTTCGTACATCCCGCAGGATCCCCAGGCAAATGATTATTCATGCGACGACGCTCCCGCGGGTAGTTATTTCTGTCTCCTTCTGTTGTTGTGGTTCAGGACTTTCCTTTATAGTTTATACTATATATATACATAATGAATAGCTTTGCCGATAATAGAGTCAATATGAGTCCACAAAGTCTATAAGAACATATGAAGAAGTACCAACAAATATACATAATACATAATGTAGATAAAAGTTAACTTACCTATTTTATTGGTGGTAAGATAGTATTATGCTGTCTATATAACAAGATGGCCATTGATCAGAGAAAACCTGAAAATTAGGGGAAAGTTAGGGGATTTTATTCGTCAGGGAATGTTAGGGAAAAGTCAGGGATTTAAGAATAAATCTTCTTTAAAGTCAGGGAACTTCATGTCACTGAAGTTCACAACGTTTAAAAACAAAAATATAGAATTTAAAAAATTACTTAAATAAGTGTTTTACCGTGAAAATCCGAGAACTGACCGCTTGCTATTTATTAATTATACACTCGCATCTAGATTTATTGTTTCCGAGAATTGACGCAGTGGCCCGAGGATGGGTGAGAGTTGCGAGGGGATGTTTGGTGTTCACTCAGGCGTGACAAAATAGAGAGAAACAAGAGAGAGACAAGACAGTTCCTAGACTCTGTATTTATGGTCACCGTCATCTCTAAAACAGAAACTTATTCCTGAATTGACTGTATTTCTATAAATTTATGAGAGGAAGATTTTTTTCCAATTTAAGAAAAACCTTTTGCAAGTTTGTTGCTCTGTAAGATTTTTTCCGCTGACTTAAGTTTGATGACTAAATTTGAATTCGCTTACTCGTCATTTATCTGACTTGGAACAAGGAATTTTAGAAAATAATGATCGTTTTTATTTAAGGACGGAGACTTTCAGTAAAGAAATATAATTTCACTTTGAACGGGGAATTTTTTTACAAGAAACGGGAATTTTTAAAAAGAATTATGCTTCGAATTCAGAAGAAAGGAATTTAAAAGAATCCCTCTTCCAAGTCAGAATTTATCATAATTTGAAAGTTCCCTCTTTTAAATTTTAGATAAAGAAAGTGCTTATTGCAGTCTTCAGAGTAAAATTATTATTTCAAAGAAGTAATATTTCTGAAATATAATAGAAAATTTGTTTACGTCCATTTTTCGTCTTTGGTGAAAATTCACCTATTTAGTCGAAAATTTATATTTAGCATTTAGAAATTAAACTATTTGTTCGAAAATTTATGTACTTTGTTGAAAATTCATCTTTTTGTAGAAAATATATCTTTATGGTTGAAACTTAATCTTTTTAGCATAAAATTCAACTATTCCAATTGAAGATTTATCATTTTAGCTAAATTTATTATCTTGGTTGAAAATTAATTTTTTGGGTCAAAAATTCAAGTATTCCAGTTATAAATTCATTATTTCAGGTACGAATTCATATTTCTGTGGTTGTCAATTAATCTTTTTTGGTAAAAATTATTATTTTCTTTTTAAATTTTATTGTTTTAGTTTAAAACTCTTGTGTTTGGTTTAAAGTTAATGTTTTAAAACAAAAAAATGTTACTATTCCATTTCCGTTTGAAAATTATTATTTTTTTTAGTTGAAAATTTAACTATTTTGTTAAAAATGTGTCTTCTCTAATTAAAAAATCCCCTATGTCATTACAAATTCATTTATATTGTTAAATAATTGTATTTTTTCGGTAGAAAATAATTTTTTTGTGAAAATTAATCTTGTTGTTTAAAAATTTATCTTTTTGGTTCAAAATTTAAGTTTTCCAGTTACATATTCATAATTTTATTTGAAATTTCATCTTTTTGGTTTATAATTTAACTATTCTATTCATAATTTTACTTGAGATTTCATTAGTTTGGTTAAGAATTAAACTATTTTGTTGAAAAATCGTTTTTTAAATTGAAAATTAACTATTTCAGTGGAATGTTTAATTATTCCATTTTTTTATAGAAATATATATTTTTTAGTGAAAAATTTAAGTATTTGTTTCAAAATTTTTTTCATTTTTCAATGTTTTTCTCTGTTGTGGTAAAGGCTGTTTGTAATGAACGTGATGGATTAAAATAAATGTTTGCATTTTGCAGAAAATATAATGAGTTCACTTTTAGTTTACCGGGAAAATTAAAAAACTTGACCGGGTTAAACCTGAAAATGACGGGGAATTCGAAATCTTCCGACCAATCGTCACCCTGCAAACTCTTAAAATCTGTTAATATTCTGAACAAAACATCAAAACTCCTTTAAATTTCTTTAAATCCGTTGAAATAGTTTTAACTCTAGTGAAATCTCGTAAATGTTTGAAATCTTTGAAATCTTGGAAATCTTACAAATCTTTTGAAATTCTTCAAACTCTGAAAAATCTCAATAAAATCTTCTGATATACTTAAAAAATTCGTTAAAATACTAAGGTTTCTCTTGAAATATTTTTAAGATCCTTAAAAATCCCGTGTCTTCTTTGGCAATATCTGGAAATCTCTGAAAATCCCTTCAAATGCTTTTTAATCCACGGATATCGTTCTTAATTCCTTAAAATCTTTAAAAATCTCCAAAATTCCATCGAAAGCCTTCGGTATCTTTTTAAAATATCCTAGAACCTCTTTAAAAAAATAATATTCTCTCTGAAATATTGTTCTCTGAAATATTGTTCTCTGACATACTTTGGAATTCTTCGAAACCCCCAAAATCCTTACAAATCTTTTGAAATCCCTTGACAACTTTTAAGATACCCTTATGGGATAAAAAAATTAATATATTAATATATTAAGTTTTTTTAACGGTGGGGGATCTACAATTTAAAATATCATCCTTAAATAATTAATGGACATTCCTAAATATGATTGTAAAAAAAATCGTTAAAAAAATACATGAATTAATGCGCGACGCGACCACACATAGAACCCGTTATATTACTTTCACGCATTTACACCAATTGCCAAAAAGTCTGGTGATTACATGAGAAATTTATTCACTAAAAATTCACACCAAGGAGGTGTATTTTAGAGCATTAAACAAGCGAACGATGACTTCTCACTGTCACTGGTGCCTGCTTTTTCAGAACACTAAAAAGCGAGCTAAAAAGTACATAATTAAGGGGGTATAAATGGAGGAGCTGTTCTAGCATGTAAGGAAATATCCGCTTTTCTGTAATTCTCTCTCTTTGGCTCTGCGCCAGTCTCTGAACTGCACGAAAATTTCTAGTTTTGTTTCTCGACATAATATTATCACGCTTCTCGTTCAGAGTCTACGCAAGCTTAGCATAAAATCTGCTCACGAGGGGCGAGTTATTTATCTAAAAAGGAAGTCTCGGAAAAATATAAGTGTAACAAAATTTTATTGCTTTGTTCATCTCGTTATTGGGGAAAATGTCAGATACGTTAGCGGTAATAGATTGAATAAAGTTATATTTAACTTGAATACGAGAGAGCTTTTATGACAAGGCCTGGAATCTGGTTGACGGTGAATCCTTCACTCGATTGTATCAAGAAAGAAATCCTCGACATTCCAAATCTATTATATTCCATAGACCATAGAGCTATCTTCGAAAGCGAATTTATTTTCTGGCAAGAGACTGGCCTTTCTTTTTCAGGATTTTTAACGGGATAAAATCATTTTGCATTTCATGTTATCCAACGGGCGCACCGTAGGATCATTTATTTTAAAAAGTCCACTTTGTTATTGAACAAATATTCAGTAAAGAATCTAAAATTGTCTGTCACAAATCTGTTACAAATTTAGTTTTTTCCCCGGTAACCTCAGGAATAAAATTATAACACAAATGGATTTTCTATAACACACAGTGGTCACTAGAACGCGTGAAACCAGGAAAACCGTTTAATTTTCCTTGAAATTGATATTAATAATTGAGACTCCGGATTCTATAACCACGCATAAAATTTAACTAGCCGCTTCAGGCCGCTTGAGTTGGCCCCTGATGACTTGAAAATCAGTTTATTGAAAATCAGGATATTTAAATGGTAAACGTAAGATGTTGTAATTTTCTAGATAGCTCCTACTGAATATTTGAATATCCAAGAAACATTCAAAACATCCCAGAATATCTTATGGGTATCCCAGGGATACAGAACTTCGACAAATTGAAGAAAAATCACCAAAAACTGTTCAAAAATTACATTTTTTGATTTGAAATCGTACAGGATTTGGTTTAATGTTAATGAAAAATTGAGACTCCGGATTCTATAACCACGCATAAAATTTGCCTAGCCGCTTCAGGCCGCTCGAGTTGGCCCCTGAT